>CAEGAD010096347.1:0-56565 GCA_903067055.1 Poeciliopsis paucimaculata | reverse complement strand
ACTTTGGTATCAAATAATTACAATAATAGATTATTCTTGGTTTCTTTTCAGAACATCTGTAATAACCCACATTATGATTATAATAAGCGTAATAAGGTATGGTTATCATAAAATTATAAATAAATGCTAAATCAAAACTAAAAGGATTATGAATGTGATTTTGACATTGAACTTGATATGGTGTAAAACATGTAACTGCAATTAAAGATCACTGATGATGTGTTGGAGGTAGATAGTAGGTGAAAGGTTAGGGGTAAAAGGAGAACTAACGGGAGAGCAGAGATGACCAATGCCTCATTTGGAGATAGGATGTTGAGCAACCCTGAGACATTGGCAACGGAAGAAGAAGTTTACATAAAGAAACATTCTATTGGGTGAAGATTAATAGGTGCTTGCCATGCAATGCATAAGGAGAGCAGTGACTCACTTGCGAAGCATTGAGTCACTGCATTGACTCAATGCATATGGCCTGCCCATATGCATTGCTATGGGCAGGCCCCAATAACTAGAAAATTCCTGAAGAAATTTAACCGGGGCCTGCCAAAATGTGCCCGTCGGATTGGACCCAGTGTTCTGATGCTAAACATTAGCATCAATGATAAAGAAAGCTGCAATGTAATCAATAGCATGTGGAGAATCACAAGCATGTTGACTAACATGGACTTGCACCATTCAGTATGTTAAAAGTAGTATGTAAGCCAAAATTAGCCAAAATGCTAATATTAGCATGAATACTGTCAGGAGCATGTGGGGCATCACTACCATGTTGTCTGTAATAGACTTACTACATTCAGTATACTAAACGTGGCTAATAAGTAAGAGAAATAGCTAATACCCTATTTAAAGTAAAAGGCTAATGCTAATGAGAGAAAACCTAACTTGAGAGAAATCTACAATCTATAATAAAGAGACGTTCTATTAGGTGAAGAACAATAGGTGCCTGCCATGCAATGCATGGAGGCAGTGACTGACTTGCTTTGCAAGGGTGGGGGATATAAGCTTTGCAGTAACTGCTCTCCTTATGCATTGCTATGGGCAGGCCCCAATAAGGTGAAGTTTGAATTAAATTTTTATTTAAATGAGAATTTGGTAGAAAAGGTTTAAAAAGTATTAATCAGTAAGATATGACAGGATGTAACTCATCAGCTCCATGCAACGAAAACAAACCAAACAGATGAAGCTATCCAAAACACGGTTTGGCATGGGGTAATGGAGTAGAACGTAAAGACAGATTGTGAAGTCATCACCTCAGCATAAAGAAGTTGTTCATATGATGTGCCGAACCATGCACCCAGGATTTTGCAAAAATTCTCAGACCATGGCCTCAGAGTGTTGCAAATAAATTTCTGACATTTTGAATTTCAAATGTCAGAAATTCACATGTCCACTACAGAAATGTAGTGAACCCTGGTTGCTGCAACCACAGAGAATGAGGAATGTGGCTGATTCGATCTAATTCCTCAGAATTCCTTGCCCTGGAGATGCCACTGCTGGAAACAGGACTGCTTAAATCCCCCACCCTTGCAATAAAATTCAGAGCTGATCAGATAAGAACTGATCTCCACTCCAGAAGAAAGACCTGAATCCCAAAGTCCTGTCTTTTGAGTAAGCCTTGAACAGAGACATTGCTCAGAGCATTTCCTTCTAACCTACTGGCCAGGAAAAAGAACTATGACCATGTGGTATTTCAGTTTTTCTTTTTTAATCAACTTTGCAAAACTTTCTACATTTCTGGTTTTTCTGTCAAGATGGAATGCTGAGAGTACATTTATGAGAAATAATAACTTTCTGGATTTTAGCAAATGGCTGCAATGAAACAAAGAGTGAAAAATTTAAAGGGGTCTGGGTGGGCTCATATCACTTTATAAGTTAGGATAGCTTCATTCTACACTTTTTCAATCTATACAACATAATCTTTTACATGTCTTATTGAATGCCGTTGGAGTGTTGACTGTGTAAATGTCTACCTATAAATATTTATCTTCATGTTTTTTATATTCTTCAATCTGCCATTAGGTTTTACTATCTATTTAAGGACTAACCATCCAATTTCCTGTGAGAAGATCTGCGTCAGACAGGTACTCGCTAGCTCTGTCCACATCTTCTATGTCAGAGAAGAAGTCCAGATAATTCTGATGGAGGCATAGGCTGAAAAACTCTCCAGACGTTTCTGAACGCTCAACAACCAACTGAATACAAAGATAAACAAAGAAAAAAGAATCAAAATGAACAGAACAACACCCAGATTATTGTCAAATTAAATAAAGTGGGAAAAAAAAAAAAACGTACTTCGGGCTGCACGAGCAATACTTCTCTACGATGTTGCAAAAGGTGAAATGGCAAAACAAGTCCAGAGGCAACTTTAGTTTCATTTAGACAGTCACCATTTCCACCTGTTGGTCACATCACTTGACTTAAAACAGACAGTACCACAATCTTTATCCTGTTACAATTCAGATTCAACTGTACAGTACATACAATGTACCTATACAATGTTATTCACATAAGTTCAAAAATACTTTATTAATCCCAAAGGGATATTAAAAGTTGTTGTAATTCATATTATTAAACATTTAAAGAGTTATTGTAGATACCGATGGCTGTATCTACAATTCTTTTTCTGAAAGAAAGATTCTCTTGTATTACAATGAAACTGAAGAAGCCTCTGACCGAAAACATATAGAACTTCATAAAAGGGAATCGGGTCACATAAAGGGCTGATTTTCATTGTAGGTCTTCCTACGGCATTTGGGTATTAAAATCTACCAGATTTATCATTTTGCACAACATAAAATCAATAAAATGAAGAAAAAAAAAAACAACAAAAAAAGAACTCTAAATTGCATATCTTTGTCTACAGCTGGAGGAATTTTATTGAAAATAAACCTATCAATGAAAAATTGTATACAATTGTGTAAATAATTATCAGTGAAAGTAGAGTTGTACAAAAAAAGAATAGTCTTATTCTTGTTTTTTATTTCGTACATGGTTCTCACACTCTATACCCTACACCACCACAGAGTTACAAACCAGTGGTAGTTTAATACCAAAGTTGCCCAAGCATTGTACAATACAGTAATTCTGGTGCCAAATGCCAAAGTACTAGCCATTTTATAACTAGTACTCACGTTTGCAGTGTAGAATCTTTCCCAGTGCTCTAAACAAGAAGAAAGAAACATCTTTCCCACCAATAGCCTGATGCTCTTCTTGCTTCTTAGCTGACTTTGCTTGTTTCCCCTTCTGTTTTGATAGAACAGCAACTCTTTCCAATGACATTGCAGGTGGTTTCTTCAATGTACACAATCCTTTTTCTGACAAATTTTCAAAAACATAAAGATAACTTAAGTTAATCTGTCCTGAAAAGCACAAATATCCAGTTGCAAAAAAAATTATTTCAAATTTGTATATCTGCATTTTTGACCACTAAAGTGTCATGGAGTGGAATGAGGCATAACTTTACCTAGGAGACAGCAAAACTGTAGGCTATTAATAGCACTTCGTATATCTCCAGAAGATCCTGAACAAAGCATTTCCAATTCTGCCTTGTCAGGAACATAGAAACTCTTATGACTCTGCTGAAAATGAGAAGAATATTAAATTAGGCAGATAATACAGAAAAAAAAAAAAAACTCATGTACAATATCTCACCTTTTCTGCCTCCATGTATAGAATGTTTTTCAGAAACTTCATCATTGTTGTTGCAGGAACAGGATTAAAACTGAAGTGAATGATATGATATAATGTTATAATGTAGCATCGTAGTAATCCATCCATCCATTTTCTGTTCACCCTTATCCCTAGTGAGGTCGGGAGTTGCTGGTGCCAATCTCCAGCTGCGTTCTGGGTGAGAGGCGGGATTCACCCTGGACAGGTTGCCAGTCTGTCGCAGGGCAACACAGAAACAGACAGGACAAACAACCATGCACACACACACTCACACCGAGGGAGAATTTGGAAAGACCAATTAACCTGACAGTCATGTTTTTGGACCGTAGGAGGAAGCTGGAGAACTCAGAGAAAACCCATGCATGCGCAGGGAGAACATGCAAACTCCGTGTGGAAAGACCCCAGGCTGGGAATCAAACCCAGGACATTCTTGCTGCAAGGTAACAGTGCTACCAACTGCGCCACTGTGCAGCCCCTACCATAGTAATCAAATATTCTAAATTTAAATTAAACAGAAGACACTCTGTTGTAAAGCAGTCTGATGAAGAAGATGCTCAGGATTTTTCATACTTTTCTTGGTTTTACGAACAATGATTTGCACCATCATCCCTAGTGGTTCCACAGAAGGTCTCAGAACAGAATCCGGTTTCTTTATCCTGTTGGTTAGCAATTTTAAATCTCTGGCTCTGATGCTGCCACCCAAACAGACGATGGCAGAAGAGAGTACTCTTCACAAGACACATAATGCAGCATCTTGCTGCCAAAAATGAAGGCTCTAATCTGTCTGCTGTCCCTTCCTGTCTGCAACATAATTAATTTTAAATTTGTCCAGTTGCAACATCACTGTTGCATCTCCAGCAATAGAGTGCTGGAGATGCAACTCCATAATGGAAATGGCTCTTATTTCTCTGGAACTCCACAATAATCTCCTTTGTTTTGTTCACATTTAACATCAGATGTCATGTTATATACAATGTTGGCCATTTTTAAAACTGCAAATGACACCTGCATTTTAGAATTCAAATGACCAGAATGAGTCCTAAGGAAACATCGGAGTGCTCTGGTGCATACAGCTTCACTGCTGGGTCCAATCACGGCTCTGCGGCCGTATGTCTTGGACACTCGGATGAAGACAGGTGCGGAGTTGTCCACTGACCACTACCTGGTGGTGAGGTGGCTCCAGTGGTGGGGGAGGATGCTAGTCAGATGTGGCAGGCCCAAACGTGTTGTGAGGGTCTGCTGGGAACGTCTGGCAGTATCCCCTGTGAGATGGAGTTTTAACTCCCATCTCCGGCAGAACTTGGAATACATTCCGGGGGAGGTGGAGGACATTGAGTCCGAGTGGACCATGTTCCGTACCTCCATTCTCGAGGTAGCTCACCGGAGCTGTGGCCGCAAGGTTGTCGGTGCCTGTTGTGGCGGCAACCCTCGAACCCGTTGGTGGACACCTTCGGTGAGGGATGCCATCAGGCTGAAGAAGGAGTCCTATCAGGCCTTTTTGGCCTCTGGGACTCCGGAAGCTGCTGATGGGTACCGGCGGGTGAAGCGGCATGCGGCTTTGGTGGTTGCTGAGGCAAAAACTTGGGTGTGGGAGGAGTTCGGAGAGGCCATGGAAAAAGACTTCCACATGGCTTCGAGGCGATTCTGGTCCACCATCCGGCATCTCAGGAAGGGGAAGCGGTGCAGCACCAACACTGTTTATAGTGGGGATGGTGTGCTGCTGACCTCGATTCGGGACGTTGTGGGCTGGTGGGCAGAATACTTCAAAGACCTCCTCAATCCCACCAATATGCCTTCCATTGAGGAAGCTGAGCCTTGGACTCTGGGTCGGGCTCTCCAATCTCTGGAGACGAGGTCGCTGAGGTGGTTAAAAAGCTCCTCGGTGGCAGGGCCCCGGGGGTGGATGAGATTCGCCCGGAGTTGCTCAAAGCTCTGGATGTTGTAGTGTTGTGTCAGTTGACGCAACTCTGCAATATCGCATCAGGGGCAGTTGCCCTGGATTGGCAGACTTGGATGGTGGTCCCCCTGTTTAAAAAGGGGACCGGAGGGTGTGCTCCAATTATAGGGGGGGTCACATTCTTCAGCCTCCCTGGCAAGGTCTATTCAGGGGTCCTGGAGAGGAGGGTCCGTCGGATAGTCGAACCTCGGATTCAGGAAGAGCAGTGTGGTTTTCGTCCTGGTCGTGGACCAGCTCTACACCCTCAGCAGGATTCTGGAGGGTGCATGGGAGTTCGCCAACCGGTCCACATGTGTTTTGTGGACTTGGAGAAGGCGTTCGACCGTGTCACTCGGGGAGCCTTGTGGGGGGCTCTCCGGGAGTATGGGGAACGGTCCCTTTGATACGGGCTGTCAGGTCCCTGTATGACCAGTGTCGGAGTCTGGTCTGCATTGCCGGCAGTAAGTCGGGCTCGTTTACGCTGGGAGTTGGACTCCGCCAGTGCTGCCCTTTGTCACCAATTCTGTTCATTACTTTCATGGACAGAATTTCAAGATGCAGCCAAGGTGTTGAGGGGATCCGTTTTGGTGGCCTTCGGATCGCATCTCTGCTTTTTGCGGATGATGTGGTCCTATTGGTTCGTCAGGAAGTGATCTGCAGCTCTCGCTGGAGCGGTTCGCAGCCAAGTGTGAAGCCACCGGGATGAGTATTAGTACCTCCAAATTCGAGGCTACGGTCTTAAGCCGGAAAAGGGTAGAGTGCCTTCTCCGGGTCGGGGGGGGATGCCCTGCCTCAAGTGGAGGAGTTCAAGTATCTCGGGATCTTCTTCATTAATGAGGGAAGAAGGGAGCGGGAGATCGACAGGCGGATTGGCGCAGTGTCTGCCGTGAAGCAGGCACTGCACCGGTCTGTCGTGGTGAAGAGAGAGCTGAGTCAAAAAGCGAAGCTCTCGATTTACCGGTCGATCTACGTTCGTACCCTCATCTATGGTCGTGAGCTTTGGGTCATGACCAAAAGAACGAGATTGCAGATAGAAGCGGCTGAAATGGGTTTTCTCCGTAGGGTGGCTGGGCTCTCCCTTAAAGAAAGGGTGAGAACTCAGTCGTCCGGGAGGGACTCAGAGTAGAGACGCTGCCCCTTCACATCAAGAGGAGCCAGTTGAGGTGGCTCGGGCATCTTGTCAGGATGCCTTCTAGATGCCTCCTTAGTGAGGTGTTCCAGGCATGTCTCACCGGAAGTAGACCCCGGGAAGACTATGTGTCTCGGCTGGCCTGGGAACGCCTTGGGATTCCCCCGGAGTAGCTGGAAGAAGTAGCTGGGGAGAGGGAGGTCTTGGCCTCCCTTCTTAAGCTGGTACCCCCACGACCCAACCCTGGATAAGTGGAAGAAAATGGATGGATGGAGTATCTATTTACACAGTAAATATTAGAATTTAATTATGTCTTTTAAATTAGGCAGTAATATAAACAATAATTATTTGACATAAAGCAAATAATTCCTTGCAAGCAGCTGCTTTTTGTGCAGTATTTTTATTTTTTCAAATATTGTTTATTAGAATTAACAAGCAGCTAAGAAGAAGAGCAAAGCTTACTTTTTGTTTTATTGTTTGACAATAGACATGCTCTCCAAACTATTTATTGTGACAAAATTTGGAGATAATTCCCAGGCATACATTTCAAACAGTAATGTCTATAACCTGATGCAGCTCATGTGAAGCTCCTCCTGAATCTCTTTGGGGAAAAGAGGCCATAAGCTGCCTTCTCCACTTCGAGAGCCAGACACTATAAATACCAGCGGACACCGACTATTCTTTACAAAGAACCTGGAAGACAGATAAATGAATAAAAATATCAAACAGAATGTGTGAATTAAAGAAAAACAACAAATTTGAAATCTATTTATAGCAGAATTAACACAGTGATGTGAATAAGTGTTTGTCCCTTTCTATGATTTCCATTTTTTTTGCATGTTTGTCAGGCTCAAGTGTCTAAAAAAATCGAACCAGTTTAAATATTAGTGTTACGGCCCTAGGCCTTGAGGGCTGGATTGCAGGTGTTTGGTGTTTGCCCTTGTGCTCCTCCCCTTGCAGTTGTTGTTGGTCCGTTGATTTGGAGCGCAGAGTATTAAAGTCTGACTGTCTCCACCTTCTAGGTCGCATTTGGCGTCCACTCTGCTGCTTGTGGTGTTTTGTTGCCAGGCCTCAGCTCCCCTCCTTTTGCACATTTGTTTGTCTTTGTTTTTGTACTTTAACACTTCCATATGCACTCACACCACATCCAAGCTGATACCCACATCCACAGTCCATTGTAGTTTTTGTTAATAAATATTCCTTTTTATGCACTTTAACTACTGAATGGGCTCCCGTTTTGTTATGACTTTGAGCCAGTCATAACAATTAGTAAATGACAACACAAATTTTTAATTTAGCTTTTAAATTAAGATGTTTATAAATAATCTCAGAAAAAAAACAACCCACATAGCCCTCTGTGAAAAATTGATTGCTGGCCCCTCTCCACTAAAACATAACTGTGGTTTATTACACCTGAGTTCATTACCTCTAATGAACTCAGAAATCACCGGCCTGATTACTGCTGGAGCTCACCTCAAGGTGTCATGAAAGCTGCAAGGTTGTCTGTAGAACTGGTTTGGAAAATCCTGGAAAGAACAAATATGAAGGAAAAGTGAAGGGATGCAAAGCTTCTTGTTGAAAAATATAACCAGCATATTTCCCCATAAATATTTGGGTTTTTGAAGTTTTCTCTTCCAAAACAGTCAGGCAAAGAGTATTGTGAATCTGTTTACCTTATTCTGTCAGGTCAAATTTCCTCTACCAAAGTGAGAAAATGAAAGTCCTCCTTGTTGCCCAATTGACTTCATTGTGGAATGGGTCATATGTTTAAGGTTGACAGACTCCCACCAAGACAGTGGATAACGAGAAGGTAACTGCAACAAACTATTACAACAATTCCATGGTGGCCCGCACAGATGAATTGTCTGCATCTCATTGTCTGTGTTTTTTATGTTTTTTTTCCCTTTAATATGGGGAGGATCACCTGCAGTCAACAAGATCTTTTCCGCATTGGATTACGGAGCAAACAGTACGTAACCGAGGACTTTACACATATGCACAATATACTGCTGAACATGGATCACAAGCCAGTCTTCTTGAAGATCTTCATCCTAATGTTCAGGCAAAGGAGGTGGCAAAATGAGGGAAAAAAGCAGGGATGCCAGGCTGATGTCTTGGCACAATTACAGAGAGGGTCAAGCTTCAGTTGGCAGCAAACAGACTGGTACTCGACAGTTGCAATTTGCTGATCACTGACACCTGCATCTGTGAACAACAGTTGGTGCACAAATGCCACAGTTATTAACAGGCATTGCTCAGCTGACCTGGATTTTATGACCGTTAGATTCAGGCTGATTTACCTTCCCTGTGAGTTTACCGTTGTCATGGTGACTGCTGTATGCATTCCACCCGGTGCTAATACCAGTAGAGCTCATTTGAATGACGCTTTCAGCTGACAATAGAACAACCACCCAGAGGCAGTGCATGTGGTCACGGGTGATTTTAGCCATGCTGATGTGAAAGTCTGATATAGCTGTGACCTTATATGTGGAAATTATTTATTCCACCTTGATGTTTCATGGCAAATAGATTTTGACACTTAGTCATGCCAACATGCTTTGGTGTACAAAGCATGTTGTACAAAGGATTATCAAAGAATCCTTTGATAATGTTTGACCTTCAATGCCTCAAGAGTGTGCTGATTTTGAAGTCTATATTTCAAAAACTGTAGGACGAGTTTGATCAGATACGTCTATAAAAAAAAAAGAGAAGACGGCAGCTTTGATCCAAATTGGATGACTTGCTGTTGGATTTGGACCATGGGTCCAAGAAACTTTTTTGTAGGACCTGACAGAATATCAGTGACGTGTGGTCAGGGGAGGCGAGTGAGGCAGAGCCTCATCTGTCATAATGGAAAAATATAATGATATAATAATTTATATTGCTATATTCAGCCAGTGGCTTGTACTGTAAAGTATTTATTTTTTATTTAGCCTAACCAATTCAGATTATTTTTTCTTCAAAATTGCTAAATTTTCGCAATTTCCCATTCAAATGCTCAGAAGCGAAGCTGGTGAGGCAGCAGTAAGCTTTAAAAAAAGCTACATAAGCTACATAATTTATAAATTATGGAGCTTTATGTTATTAAAGCTAAAGTTTAACCAGTAATATTTTTATAACAAATTTATGTCAGATCATAATTTCTTGGTTAATGTCAAGTTGTCATAAAAAAGATGTTTTAAATAATGTCAACTTTGTATTAAAAGTGTCATAATTTACTGAATGACACTTTATGACAACAGTCATAAATATTCATGAAGACTTACTCATGTTCATGACAGGCGTTATGTCATGTTTATGACGGTGACATGACAGTCTTATTCACAACGCGTCAAATAAAGTGTTACCAAATAATGTAATGTGTAAGTATCTCTGGTGTTACATAAAGAACATAACGGAATTACGTTAGATCTACTTACCGTAATTCATTTGTGTGGCACCTGTCGACAAATTTGAGTTTGTCGACAGGTACCACACAAATGGTACCTAGGGACCATAATACCCAAGTAGGAATAAGTTAACTCGAAAAAAATTTGTTGACTTAAGAAATATATTGATTGATGAAAGCAAATTTTAGTTATTACAGTAACACTTTGTTTCTGTGTAGTGAACAAATGAAACATAAGTTCACTGAAAGAGTGATTGCTTTGTCAGACCAACAAAAAAGTTAAGTTAGTTCAACTACCTCCTATTTTGTCAATCTGAAGTTATTTTAATTAGTTGGGTTAATTCATTAATTTTCTCTTAGTTAAACAAAAAATCATAATCTCACATTACAGTATCTGTTTTGCTTTCAATTAACATAATACAATTATGTTAACCCTAACCCTAAAACTTATGTTAAGTTAATGATTAATTTCTTTAAGTGAAAAGATCTGTTTAGGCTCAAAATACCTATCAATATGCCTTTGTCATATAATAATCTTGTAATTAGTATATACATAAAACCATGACATAAACTATATCAACATCCTACTTCTTTAGGTGAAACACTGTGTTCTCCTTTATTAATATTGATACTCATCTTTTGCTAGACAGAAATGACGAGTACTGTATTTTCCGGACTATAAGTCGCTCCGTAGTACAAGTCGCACCAGCCATAAAATGCATAATAAAGCAGGAAAATACATATATAAGTCACACCGGAGTATAAGTCGCATTTTTGGGGGAGATTTATTTGATAAAGTTCAACAAAAAGAACAGACGAACAAGAACAAATTTAAACGCAATTTAAAATAAAAATAGAACAAAGGCAACAACAGGCTCAATAATTGTACAGTATGCTCATGTTACATAACACATAAACAACAAATTAAGAACGTGCCTGGTATGTTAACATGACATATTAAGAGTTATTCAGATAACTATATCATAAATAACATGCTAACAAGTTTACCAAACTATCCATGTCACTCCAAATCACTAAATCTTCATCTTCGGTGTTGCTTGTAAACAACTCCGCTAACTCCGGAGGTAGCTTCTACCACACACATTATCAACACAGGGCTAGAGCGCCCTCTTGCAGTTTAGTGTGAAGATAACATGTGATATGATATAATATTTTATTAATAATTTCACACATAAGTCGCTCCGGAGTATAAGTCGCACCCCTGGCCAAACTATGAAAGAAACTGTGACTTATAGTCCGGAAAATACGTTAATAGACTTGTCCCACCCATCCTCTTTTAAGCTTTGCATGCTCTAGATTGGAAAGTGTAATAAGTGTTTCAATTTCCCAATTTCCAAATTACCCACAAAAGAATTTTAACTTTATAGAATGCTTAATTTATTTTGAAATGATTGTCATTGCTAGTTTGCCTAATATCTACTTTCAGAATCTCGCACTGTGTCAAAGAATACAAAAAAAAATTTAGAAGCAGACAATCTGAGGCAAGTTGAAGATACTGTACATACCTCCACCAGGATGAGCTTTTTCTCTGCAGCACCTATTTCACCTTTCATTTTCAGGCATTTGTACTTGTTAACTCTTAGAAGAAACTCCTGAAATTGTGCCAACTGAGAGCTGCAAGACAAGCCTTGTGATCTCCATTCTGCAAGAGAAAGATAAGCTGTTCTTAGAACCAGCATCATAGTACAAAGCAACGGCATGCTACCACTGACATTATTTTGAATTAGCAACTATATACGCAAGAAATCTAACTCCTTCATATATCCTCAAAGCCTTGAACAAAGAAAACTACTGAAAAGATTTGCCTTTCATACAACATACTGAAATCAATTTCAGTAGGTTGTACAGGTTTGCAAAGTAGTGAAAATGGTTCATATTCACTGCTGCGGACACATTCATTCGGTGATGTTTTCACATTTATTGCGCTGCTCATATTAGTCTTGATGTTTGCAGTTTTCTGGAGTGCAACGTGAAGTTTGATATTACAGTGGGATGGATCATTCAGGAAATGATGGATTAAAACTAACTGATGTCAGACTAATTCAGGGGCTTATAGTTCTAATTCTTGTCTCCTGCTCGTCTTAAAACCCAAATAAGCAACTTCATGTTCAGAAACAACCTGCAACTCATCAAATTTGCAAGTGACTTTAGAAAAAAACAAGGCCTAAGCTGTAATAGCAACTTAATAATTGGACTTGGTGATAGAAACTCAAAATAGTTCTGTTTTTCCAGCAACAAAATGTGCATCTCTCCAATCTCCACTGTTTATGTGTATTTCACTGCTGATAACTGTAGCATAGAAACGACGGTTGCTCACCAAGACACAATAAAATTAATAATTACATGAGAAAATAGTAACGCATAGTGATTTGGATATGTAACTTTAATCTGATTACCGGATTTGAAACAGGAACGCGTTAAGTACTAGTTACTGAAAAAAGGAAGTAGTACTTTTTTCAGTAACTATAAATGTTGTCAGTACTGAGCACAGAGCTCCACTTCATATCAGACGCCAGCAAGGTAGAGGCAGGGTACTGGTATGATATTATTAAAGATGAGATATTTAGACCTTTTCTGAATGAAGATATACTCAAAATCAGTTTTTAAACCTATTGGCATCTTTCTTAAAGCAGTGCTACAGGAAAAAGTTTGCATCTTTCAAGAGGACCAAAATCTTATCTGCAAGACAAAGCTGCATCACATGAAACCAAGTACTCCACTATGTAGCCAGCTAGTAAAGGCTTTAAAGATGAAAGAATAATGAAGTGGTACCCTTCCTAACATCGCTTAGGACCCTAACTTTAGACAAGACGAGCGACAAGGTGAGATGGGTGCAGGTGATTTGGAGCCTCAAAGAGGGACAGCCACAAGAAGAACATTTTAAACATTGCTTTGATATACTAGCATCGTCTTATCTGCAAACAGTCTTATCTGCGTGGATTAAAAGGTCAGCACTTGCTTCATAAATATTATGTAAAAAGATTAATGCAGAAATACTGCAGTCATTCAGAGTGCCATATTCGTTAAATAAGCGATCTGTGCTTCATTGAAAAACATCCACTACAAGGCGCTATTATTCAATAAAGTAATAAAGTATTGAACACAAAAAATCAAGTGGCTGCAGAGACAAAGAGCCATGGCAGAACCAAAGCATGGCACTCAGAACAAAGACATCAGTCAGAAAAATGCGTAACTTAAATAGTTAAGAACATATTTATTTATACCTCTGGCAGAGATTTTAAACATTTTAATTTAACCAAATTTTTTGGTTCTTAAAGAATATGATAAATATATAAAATGATATAAAATGGTGTAAGAGAAATATCTTTTTCAAAAAAATATCTAATTGATCAGACTTATTTTCTTTTAAAAAGAGAGAAATGACTAAGCCCTTCTCAATAGACAAAATCTTATTACCAGTAGAGCAATCAAACCCTTCTTATTAGTCTCGAAACTGTGTGCTTATTCCTCACCAGACAAACTGCTCAAGTATGGTTCTGCACTTGCAGGGTTAGTCCATTCCTGAACTCTGACACCTAACTTTGTAGACAGAACTTGGACTGTCGCAGTTTTTCCAGAGCCCGATGGTCCTGTCAGTATCAAAATACCACCCTGGAACACAAAAAAATAGTAATATTTATATAAACGCACAAACCTTCCAACTAAATTGTATTAACATCTCTGTGTTTATTGTTGTGAATCCCAAGTGTGAACATTTAAAAGAAGCAAGCCACTACAAGCTTTTGCTCCTGAAGGAAGCTGAAGGCCCAGAGGTAAACCCTCTGTCCAATATGAAAGAAGATGTCCCAAAGTGATAAGCATGGCGGGTTGTTCCTGAAACATGGGTCTTTTACTTGATGTAGTGAACAGGGCACAAAGTCAGGAGAACACACCAATCACACCATCAGCATCTCTACAAGTTAGTTGCCTAAGTGCACTGCCACAGCTCAGTCTCTGAAGTTTACCTCGGCACGCACCTCCTTTCACTCAAACTGGACACAAAGCTCATCTGTATTGGCATTTATATGTTTATATTTATATGTTTTTTTTGAGAATTCTTAAAGTAGAAGTTCAGTTTAAAAGTCACAGTGTTTGCTCTGCTTGTGCAGCTCAATGTGAACCTGTCGCATCCACTGAACTGAGTGCTGTGTGTGTCCTACCTTTTCTCTTACAGGATGAGTCAGGCAGGTGTATATCCAGCTGCAGGTCATTGGACAATCAGGAGGTGCCTTTAAATATGAGCTGGATTCCTGTGGCAGATGCCAGATAGTTCTACTGCATCCTCTGTCAGCTGAAGGAGGAACAGCTTATCCTGCTTTCTCTAGTCCTTACTAATAACTTTGCCTGTGAGTTATTTCGAAGTCAGTTTTTATAATTATACTTACATTGTCGACATCATAACTGGATTACTTCCAATCGAAGGACTATGGGATTTTTTTTACTTTGAACTTTAACTCTACTTTTTCCACTTCCAAGTTGAATCAGGGGAAGATGCCTCTGGCTGACCCTGGGGACATTAGTTCCAATCCGCAAAGGTTAAGCCAGGTTCAATTCTACAAATGACTCAAAACAATGACCAGATCAGTGTTATATGACAACTTCAGTCAATAGAAATGAAGATTCAACGGCTGGAAGTGAACTTTTAGAAAAATACTGCTTGTAAAAATTAAGCAACTCTTTCTCAAATCAACGGTGAGGTCATACGCCCTCTGCACCAAATATCTCACCGTGGAACTCTTTGGGAACTAAACCAAAAAAAAGTCTCCCATTTGAAGGCGATTAACAGGGAGAACCTCTCACCTAGATGAATCAGCATGGCCAGCTGTGAGTCAAAACCCACATTCAACTTCCAACACCTGCTTCACTAAAGAAAAATAAACAAGCAGCTGGAACTGAAACAACTCCACCAACCCACTTCCAAGGATAAAGTGACACCACAAGCCTCAACACATTCCGACTCCATGGGAATCCCACTGAAGAACAGATTTTCTGCAATTCAGCAGGAACCTCTCTGGGAAACCTTGCTGTCAAACATTAACAAAGGGTCCATACCTTTGATGTATTGGTCTTGCTACATAGCAAATTATGGGAGATTTCAACATCCATGTTGACAATACATTAACGATCTGCTGTTGTTGTATCAACCTTCCAGACCTCTCTGGTCTTCCAGAACCAAACATGGAGAAGCAGCATTCAGCTTCTATGCACCACAAATCTGGAATTAACTTCCAGAAAACTGCAAAACAGCTGAAACACTGAGTTTTTTAAAATCTAGACTAAAAGCCCCACTTGTTTAGAGTTGCTTTTGAAGCATAATCAATGAACCAATCAACAATCTGATGTGTAATGATGACATTTGACAAGACGTAACATTTCAATTTTTGACTCTGTGTTCTATGATTTTGTATTTTTATGATGTAAAGCACTTCGAAATGCCTTGTTGCTGAAATATGTTATACAAGAACATTTTTGTGATTGATTGGTTGTGTGATTTCTCGTTCCTGTCCTGTACTCCAAATTCCTTGTTCTTGACCCAGTCTCTGTCAGAACCAATGCCAATTCTCCCTGGTCTTGTTTTGCCAGTCATTCCCCGTCCCTCCTGGCTCGTCTTGATCTGCCCTCCTTTTGCTCCCTGATCATCATCCTGATTCCTCTGCTCCGGCTCCTTAACCACCTGCTCACCAGCCTGCCACCCTCCACTATCACTCATGCATGAAGACATC
This sequence comes from Poeciliopsis paucimaculata, assembly GCA_903067055.1. Classification (NCBI taxonomy): domain Eukaryota; kingdom Metazoa; phylum Chordata; class Actinopteri; order Cyprinodontiformes; family Poeciliidae; genus Poeciliopsis; species Poeciliopsis paucimaculata. Next base: position 40,702 of record CAEGAD010096347.1, on the reverse strand, counting down.
ATTCAGTGAACACCATCCTCATATCGCTCCCCAGCTCACAGCCAATCTTGGTCTCAGGAGATGGAAGACCCTCTTTGAATTTCCCTCACCTTCGCCAACAGTAAGATCCACCTCCCTTGCGCCCACTTAGTGATCTCCCACCCAGTCGTCTTATTAATTCACTCACCTTTTGCTCCATAAGTGCAAACACTTTCTGGCCCTCATCTCCTACCATCAGTTCTCCTGGCTGTTCCTGCTGCTGCAAATAAACTTCTTACTTAATCGTATCCACGTTTGAAACTGTTGAATGCATTAGAGCCTGTTATACAGTCATATGAAAAAATTTGGGCACCCCTATTAATCTTAATTATTTTTATTTCCAAACATTTGGGTGTTTGCAATAGCTATTTCAGTTTGATACATCTAATAACTGATGGATACAGTGATATTTCAGTATTGAATTGAGGTTTATTGTACTAACAGAAAATGTGCAATATGCATTAAAACTAAATTTGACAGGTGTAAAAATTTGGGTACCCTTATCATTGTATTGATTTGAATATTCCTAACTACTTTTGATTGACTTACTGAAACACAAAATTGGTTTGGTAACTTCATTAAGGTTTGAAATTCATAGCCAGGTGTAGCCAATCATGAGAAAAGGTATTTAAGTGGCCAATTTGTTCTCCTGTTTGAATCTCCTCTGAAGAGTGGCATCATGGGCACCTCAAAACAACTCTTAAATCATCTGAAAACAAAGATTGTTCAACATAGTTGTTTAGGAGAAAAATACAAAATGTTATCTCAGAGATTTAAACTGTCAGTTTCCACTATGAGGAACATAGTAAGGAAATGGAAGACCTCAGGGACAAGTCTTCTTAAGAAGTGGCAGGCCAAGAAAAATATCAGAGAGGCAGAGAAGAAGAATAGTGAGAACTGTCAGGGACAACCCACAGACTACCTCCAAAGACCTGCAGCATCATCTTGCTGCAGATGGTGTCACTGTGCATCGTTCAACAATTCAGTGCACTTTATACAACGAAAGTGTATAAAGTGTACTTTATAAAGTGTACTTTATCAGTATTTTTACTGCCGCATCACTCTCCCATCACTCTGTATGGGAGAGTGATGCGGCAGCACGACACAGAGTCACTTGGACAAGCCAGCTTCATTTAGGAATGAGGTCCTGTGAACTGATGAAACAAAGATTGAGTTGTTTGTTCATAAAAGGTGTTATGCATAGCGGCAAAAAAACACAGCATTCCAAGAAAAACACTTGCTGCCCACAAAAAAATTTGGTGGAGGTTCCATCATGCTTTGGGGCTGTGTGGCCAATGCTGGCAATGGGAATCTTGTTAAAATTGAGGGTCGCATGGATTCCACTCAACATAAGCAGATTCTTGAGAATAATGATCAAGAATTAGTTATGAAGTTGAAGTTACACCAGGGATGGATATTTCAGAAAGACAATGATCCAACACACCACTCCAAATCTATTTACACATAGGAACAAATGTTCTGCAATGGCCAACCCAATCCCCAGACCTGAATATCATTGAACATCTGTGGGATGATTTGAAACAGGGTGTCCATGCTCAGCAACCATCAAACTTAACAAAACTGGAATTGTTTTCCAAAGAAGAATGGTCAAAAATCCCTTCATCCAGGATCCAGAAACCCATTAAAAGCTACAGGAAGCTACTGCTATTTTTGCAAAAGGAGAATCTACTAAATGTTAATGTCACTTTTCTGTTGAGGTGCCCATATTTTTGCACTTGTCAAATTTTGTTTTAATGTGTACTGCACATTTTCTTTTAATCCAATAAACCTAATTTCAATACTGAAATATTACTGTGTCCATAAGTTATTGGTTGCATCAAACTGAAATATCTGTTGCAAAAAAAAAAAAAAAAATTAAGATTAATAGGGGTGCTCAGACTTTTTCATGACTAACAAATATGGCACAACCGCAAATATAACCTGCAGATGTGCTTTCAGAGGTGCGTGTTGAGTGTTTCATGAGAATGAGATATCCTTGTGAACAAAGAATTATGTGCGGCGTGTGCCTTTACACCTCACAGACACTGCCAAGTGCATGACTGTGTGTGTGTGGTGCAACTGATAAACATATTCACTATCTTGTCATCCCTAATCTTACTGTCATTTTAGTTACCTTGGTTGCTTTTGTGTGGGTTCTCATCCATTTCTCAACTTCCTCAGTCTTCTTTTTGTGGACAGCAAGTTCACCCTGTACAAAGACAAAGCTATGTTATAAGACAGAGATTTTTGTGATGTTTGTGCTGAATTATTCCAGAAGCATACTGAACATAACCTAATAAATACACTATACATGTTAATAGTTCGGCAATGCAATAAAGGATACAGATATCCCAATTATTCTTCTAATAATTACTTTATTTTAATTTTAGATTTTTGGGAGTATTTCTTGTGGGCTGATGGGCAGGCGCATCGGCCCAGTAGAAAGCTAGGAAGCCACCAATAACAACTCTCTTTCTGACCGATGTCCACTCACTGGATAACAAAGTGGACTTGTTACATCTGAGGCGAAGTGTTTTCACACTTCACAGAGAACAGCAAAGAACATCTGTTTTTTATTGTTCTTCTTTGGCATGTTGTTGTTTAACATGTCAAATCAATGGTCTTAAGTTATTCCGAGCACTGAGAAATTATGAAAGGTGAAATGTAAACCGTACTATCAGTGGAGATTCCTGCAGTGTTTGTCACCATTGTTTACAACCCGCTGGGTGCTAACGAAGCATCAAAGGAGATGTTTGACACTATTAGCTCACTGCAGATAAAACACTCAGAGGGGTTTTATGTGGTTCTGGACTTCCTGACCTCCTCAACATCTCCTCCTCCATCACCCATAGCACTGGCACAGCGTAGGGCTACGTGCTGAGCCCCCTCCTCTTCAATCAATCAATCAAATTTTATTTGTATAGCACGTTTCAGCAGCAAGGCATTTCAAAGTGCTTTACATCATAACAAACATAAAAACACAAAGTCATGTAACATAGAATAAACAATCAAAACATTAATTTAGACAGCCGTCAAATTTATAACTTGTTATCCATTTATCTAAATGTTTTACTTTGTGCAGATCCTGGTCTTTGACATACTTCCAGTCGTTTGATTTTAGACTGTCTATTGGCTAATTTTTACTTATCCCTTTCCCTGTCACGAATTTAAGCGCCTGTTTTCGCCGCTTAAAAACCCGCCGCTAATACCCGTTTCACCATGGGTATTAGTCGGGCCCCGCTGCCCACAACAGGACAAGGTCTCAACCTTGCAGCACCGGGCTCCGTACACCTTTACACAAAATTTTGTGCTAGGACTAATCCTGGAGATGTTCTTCAGGTGGTAGAAGGCCGACTTTGTAACCGTCTTTATGTGGCTCTGAAGGTTAAGGTCAGAGTCCATCACTACTCCCAGGTTTCAGGCCTGATTGCTGGTTTTTAGTTGTAATAACTGAAGCTGTGCATTGATTCTAGATCGTTCCTCTTTAGGTCCAAAAATAATAACTTCAGTTTTGTTTCTATTCAGCTGGAGAAAGTTTTGACACATCCACACATTTATCTGTTCTAAACATTTATTCAGTGATTGGATGGGTTCAGAGTCACCTGGTGACATCGTAATGTAGAGCTGTGTGTCATCTGCATAGTTATGGTAGCTAATATTATTTCCTGTTATAACCTGAGCGAGTGGGAGAATATAAATATTGAATAAGAGGGGTCCTAGGATTGAACCTTGGGGTACCCCACATGTGACCGTTGACCTCTTTGATGAGAAGTTTCCAATTGAAACAAAGAAATCCCTATTCTTTATGCAAGATTCAAACCAGTTGAGGACTGAACCAGAGAGTCCAACCCAACTCTCCAGTCAGTTCAGTAATATGTCATGGTCAACAGTGTCAAAAGCTGCACTGAGGTCCAACAGAACCAGCGCTGTGGTTCTCCCACAGTCCGTATTTATATGNGCACTGAGGTCCAACAGAACCAACACCGTGGTTCTCCCACAGTCCGTATTTATATGGATGTCATTGAATACTTTTACGAGGGCAGTCTCCGTGCTGTGATGAGCACGAAAACCAGATTGGAAAGAGTCAAAGCAGTTGGTCATCATGAGGAAACTATTTAATTGTTGACACACAGTTTTTTCAATAACTTTGCTGATGAATGGGAGGTTGGAGATCGGCCTGTAATTTTGCAGTTGTGATTTGTCCAGATTGTTCTTTTTTATCAGTGGTTTGATAACTGCTGTTTTCAAAGCCTGGGGGAAAACGTCTGATGTGAGTGATGAGTTTACTATTTGGATCAGATCAGTAGCAATAACAGGCAGGACTAGAAAGTATCTAAAAGATCTAAGATGAAAGACGTCCACAAGGTGTTCTGGTCAGACACGATGTTTCTGATTAACTGCAAAATACTATGTATGGAGGAAAGGCAACTCTGCATTACTCTTCTGAGTGCATCTCATGATGATGGAAGCACAGCATGTTGTTATGATGCTTTTTTAAGCAAAAAAAAGGAAAGCAAGTGGGGGTAGATTATTGAAAGATGAAGTGGAGTATATGCAGAGCAATCCTGACAGAAAACTTACCAGAGTCAACTATCATTCTCCAAGATGCAAACTTCCTCCCAATTAACTTCCTGTTAACACCTGGCCAGATCTCCATCTAACTAGGTGCTGAGATTCCTAAATCTGCTAAGTATTTTCCTGTTCTGGATTTGTAGAAAATCTGATTTATCGTAAAGACTTCTTCAACTTTCTAAAGTTTATAAATCACATTAAATTCTTTAATATGTTGACGTTTGTGGCTACAATGCAAGGACAATGTGAAAAGTTTAAGGTGTGAGCATATTTTTGCAAGACATTGTACTACAATAACAGATCATGTTTCGAAAAAGGTCAACTGTATTCCTGATCCCAAAGGACACCACTCTGTTGATATACTTTATAGTCCACATGAAGGCACACTTGATGGTAAGCTATCATTGTTCTTCCTCCTGTGGTTTCCTCAGACACCCGATTACCCACAGCACATTCAACCTACGTGGAAGGAGCAGCTCTCAGGTTCCCCCCTTGAAAAACATGGGACCCCTATTCTTAAATTCAGGCAGCTGCAGACAGTGAACATTAACTTGGAGACATGTGCCTCACATCATACCAGCTATAAGACTCATATCCAGCTGGGTTATAGGGCTTAACTGAACAAGCTGTTGTACATTTACGCCCACAACAGTGCATTGTTTTGGGGGTTTTTTATGTGTAAAAACACATGTATGTATGCTTATGGCTCGTGTGTGCATGTGCCTCTGTCTGAGCGGCTGCCTGCTCACGCGTCTCCACGTCTGAGTCACCCCTTTGGCCTCTGTGTGTGTTCGCTGCAGACATTAATGCAGGGAGCGCATGTATGTTAATATCCAGCTGAGCCATATGCAGCGTTAATTCCCCTCTCACTCTCCAAGCTACCAGAACATGTTTAAGTCACTTTCCCACAGCTTCCCTCCAGCAAAGATTGCATCTCTGGATTTTGGAGTACACCAGCCAAAGAAATTGCTTCCATGTGTTAAACAGCGATCGTTGCATTACCGAACTTATCTCATAGGGAAAATACAGGTTATTGCACAAAGAAGGTTTCACAGTCATTTCAAAGATGTTTTAGTCAGTCATCAAATTTGTGGGATATCCATTTGGAGTTGTGATTGAAGTGGCCCCAAGAAAATTAATGAGTAACATTTTTACATTATTATAAAATTTAATTTAATATTTCCTCACTATGCTAATATAATTCTTTTTTTTCTTTTTTAATTATTGTTAGATCTGGAACAAAATCTTAGTTGGACATGGTCAATGTTCAGAAACAGCCCCTTTGGCAAGTATCACAGCTTGTAAACACTCCTTTAAACCAGAAAGGAATTTCTCTCCTATTCTGTGGGCTTTTATCTGCCTTTTAGAAGGTTTGTGCTCCAACTTTAATTCAAGGCTATTTTTGTCTTTCTTACTGATATTTTCAATTGAAATAAGACATGCACAGCATAAATACATGATTTAAGTTTACTCAGTTTCTCTCCGGGTTTGATCAGTTAGGATTACAAGTGAACCCTTATTTGGAAATGTTTCAATATATTTTAAAACAGTTTGCAAATACAGTCTGTATACAAACTTACAGAAATTCAGGCATTTTCGTGTTATTTTTGAACAAGCTGGTGCTTGGTGTTACATATATTTTTTCTTCTTTTTCTACTTCAAAATTAACTATGGAGAAGTTTTGATTCAGAAAACTTTCTAAAGATCTTATATGAGCAAATTCTGATTTTTCACCTCTTTGGCAATTCAAGACCAATGTCCTTCATTTAACTTTTCTTCCAAAGTTCATTTTGAAATATGTGATTCCAGATAGCATTGCTCCAACTTATTTGCAAGAATGTCGAAATGGATGGTGTTGTTAGCTTTACTGAGGAGCCAACCACTCTTGATGTTTACAAATCAAGATTTTATGAATCAGTGTGATTACAAACCAATGAATTGTCCAAGACTTTTTTCTAATCATGGCTGTATACAAGCTGGTTTGAATCGCAGACATCTGGATGTTGTTATGAGAGCACAAATATAATTGAATGTGCAGACTTTTGGCATGGTGCAGCATTCCTTTTTCTAGAAAATTGGGCAAACTGGCTTGGTGACGCTGGACTTGTCATTATTGACTCATTGTGAAGTCGTCTGTTGACACCAATGCTTGAGTGTAACTCCAATAATGAGCAAGCTATTATCAAAGTTTTGTGACAATGAGAGAATAAATAGTAACAATTACAAAAATTACTGGTACTTAATTTAATGGATGATTTTAAGTTGGCTCTGTATGAGTGGGTTAAAATGAAAAAATAGGCTTTAAGGCAAAGTTTAGATTAGTTTTTATGTTATGCTACTTATACACAAACTAAAAAGAAAAACAAAAGAGCCTCAAGAAAGACTGTGAGAAATACAGAAAAGCAGTGTGGGGAAATATAGTGGGAAAAACTGAGAACAACGTCCGCTTGTGAAAATATTAAACATATTTATCTTAGTTTGAGGTTTTGCTAGTCCAGCAGAACCTTGAGCAAATAATGATCTTACTCTGACATCTGGTGGACGGAATCTGCTCATTACTCCAACACTAAGCAATTCATTTATTCTTTTATTGTTCAGTGTTGTGTGCTGTGGGAGTAGAGACAGTCCAACAGGGAGAATTCAACAGCCTTGGCATCTACCTGATGTAAGTGCTTACATTTTTAAGCTACTTCATTTCTGTAAAACTTAATTCTGTTCTACTTTTGTACCACTTCTTTGCAACATATGGCATATCAAAAAATAAAAGTGGTCTCTGGGCTTTTAAAAAAAATTATTTTGGTTATAATCTGTCTTATAATGATAACACTTGCAGACTTGCAAAAGAGATGGGAAGGAGTCAAAAGGCTAAATGGGGGGGGGCAGAGTGCAGAAGAGGGAGCTGTCTTCCTCCTCCTCCTAATATTATTCTGTATCAAAGCCAAACTCCCACAAAACTGGAGGAAAACATCTCTCCTGGGACAGAGACAGTTTATTTTGTTTTTACACAACATAAACTGTCTCCACACAAAATATAATTTAATAGTGTCTGCAAAAATGCAAACCCAAGCTATTTATATGGAGTTTATAGCACATAAAAATTGTTGTATCACTGACATGCTGTTTGTTGTCATGCTTCTCCCTTTCGGCAGAACATCCTCTGCCGGCATCATGATGTTTGAGTTGGCATACTTTCTGGATTCCCTACTGTCCATGTGCATGCCGTAAGTACACAACCATCCTAAAAATTTTGGTTTGGAACTTTTGAATAAGGAATATACATAAAGATGGTGTAATGTCCAGTTAAATTTGTTCCATAAGTTGGGTTTTGAATAGGTGACAGTATTTAGTTAAGCTCAGTCTTGTAGCAAATTAGAAAACCTTTTGAATTCACTCGTCATCTTGTGTTATTATTATTATTTTTTTACATCACTTTGGTTACCTTCTGTTTTAAAGCGTTTTAGAAATTAATGTATGAATGAATGAGTAATATTGGCAGTACCAACTAATAACAGAAAATCTCCCTCCATTTGGAGAACTGAAACACTAAAGAACCATGTTCCCTGCTTTATGCCATGTTTGGTTCTAGTTTAGTGACATAAAAACCACCAGAAGTGTAAATATGTAGTTCACACTGTTTTTTTAAATGTTTTTCTTATTTTTTTTTTATTTTTTTTATGCAAAGCAGCCATTTTCAATTAAAACTCTGGGTTACTTTGAGACACCAACTGCGTGGTGTTAATTTGTTTGTTCAAACAGCTTTGAACTTTGAAATTGTGAATTTTAAGGGCAAATTGAATGCACCATAAACCGCACAGCCATGAGACAAATTCTATTATGAACAAAACTCTAATATAAACCTTCTCGCACTTAAAGTGACCACAGTTATATTATGTGTTTTTATATTGTTCACTTTTGATTGAGAGTTTTAATCATTTTTGTCCCCAATTAAATGCCTTAATTCTAATGTTTTGAGTTCACATCTAACAATTCTTTTTATGATCTGCCTTACAAATGATCATTTATCTCCCCCCAACTGAGAATGTGTAAAAAGACCAGTTTCACATTCTCAGTTTAACCAGGATCGTTGTTGCTGTGGATTTAGACCACCTCCTTGCAAAACAAGGCTGATCAGTGTTAGAATGCATTAGCATCTCCCATGCAGCTGCAAATTACTCATAGCTAACTGGATGTGGCAAATATGGGAACGTTAACAAGAGCAGAAACAACAGTGGACATTTATACAAATGCCTGCTGATTAAACATAACATTTATTCAAAATGCTTGTGTCATTGAAGGTTATATTCTTTTAGTTTGAGAAAATTTGCAACTAGGATCGGTGCCAAGGACCAATAAGAATGTCACACTGATTCTCCAAGTAGGTGCAGTTTACTCTCACTGCATGTAAGACACTGTCTGCTAAAACGCTTCACAAAATCTCAGCTGAAAGCATCCAAGCATCCCTGGAGCACACATTCTAGTTTATTACCTAACTTGAATGTCAATGAGAGGGCAGACTTGTCTTTCTTTATCTGTTCTAATTGTCTCAGATTTTTAAGAAAGAAGGCTAAATGTAAAACTCCTTGTAGACTGTACTTTCCAGCTGCTGTTCTCATGATTTTCCCTTTAAATCTGCAGCTGTCCTCCAAACTGGCAGGTGTTCATCTTGTGGGCGAAGATGGCTCGTGTTGGAGGTTTTCATAAATTCCTCTACTACTCCATCATGTCAGTGGTCTGCTTCTTGCACCCTGTGTTGGTTTGGCACGCAATCATCCCAGGTAAAAAATAGCATGAGCAGCATTAACGGCTGTAAATACTTTTGCTCTATAACCTGTTAGCTTTGTATTTAGGTAAGGGTGGGATGCCTGAATCTGATGCAGTAAGAAAAAATCTGCATGCTTTTAAAAGCATCATTTATTTTCACCATGAAAATAAAACTGCCTTGCAAATGTATTTACATTCCTTGAACTTTTTCACATTTTGTTACGACCATAAGCAACAGTATCTTCTCTTGATAGTTTAGATAACAGACAAATTAGGGGATAAATGTGAAATTAAATTAAAAAACATGATTTTTGAATATTTCTAATTCAAATCACAATAAGGTGTAGCATTCATTTCCATTTAGCTCCATTGCTGATCTTTTAGGAAATGTTAAATTCCAACAGATCTAAGTACAGGAATTGTTCCCTATCGTTCTTTGCAAATTGTACAAGCTGAGTTAGGTTGAGCCATTGGGTCCCATGTATATGGTTCTAACTAATTTCACTGTGGGTCTGGCTGAATGTTTAATTTTGTTGTCTTGCTGGAATTTGAAGCTCCTTCCCTGTCTCAGATGTCTTTCAGCTTCTAACAGGTTTTTTAAGGATTGCTCTGTATTTTTACTCCTTCTATCTAACCTTTTGAAAACTTGTCTTTTTGCATTAGTATGCAATTCTGAGCTTTATGTGGTACAAAAAATACATTAAGGTTTGTGGTTGTAATGTGACAAAATCTAAAAAATGTTTAGGGATGTGAATATTTTTGCAAGGCATCCAGTATAAATAAAGGCATGTAATTTTTGACTGCAGGATCAATGCTTTTGGTAACAGCATTTTTCAACTTCATACTAAGCAAGAAAGCAAAGACCAAGTCTCCTAAGAGTTCACCCGAGAGCCTAACAACTGACTGCATAACAGAAAGATCTGGCTCCAACAGCACGTCCTCATTCTTCCAAGCAGTGACGGGAAGAAAGGGAGGGGAAATGGCCCTCACAGACCCAGATCACAGCTTTGAGCCACAGGAGAGAGGAGAGAGCGTCCAGGCCATTCTGGAGCAAGTGCAAACAGTAGCACCTGCTCACACAGAAAGGAGGAGGAAGAGGTGGAAAGAGATGATTTGGTTCAGAGAGAGGGAGGAGCCTGTGGAAAGGGAGATGGAGGAGATGAATGAGTCTGAACCAGACACCACCTCAGACACTGCACCTATGATCACCGACTGAACAAGTGATGCTCCTTTTTGCAAATTGCAAAGCATGCATGTATATTCAGACTTGGTGCAAAAGTGGAAAATAGCCAAACAAGCATGATGTTGTTCTTTCCTTTTGCTATGATCTACTGATTGTTGCCATTCGCAATAAATGTACAAATTTGTTTATTTTTGCCCTTCAAAAATGTCTAAAATATCACTGCAAAAGCAATAAAAAAAATTATGAAACCATTTGTTTCTGTACGAGCACGTGTTAGCTTTTAGTCTGATTGCCTGTTTTTGCTAAGCCAGCGTTGATTGAAGAGCAGATGTTAAGGTGGACGAATGCAGTTACTGATGCATGCATTATTCATAAGTTCATAAATTAGATCAGCTGATTTCTTCATTCAGAGGAAAAAGGAAATATGCAGAAGTGTGTAAAAGAAGGAGCAGACGTGTGTGGACGCATGTGTTAGTCACATTCAAGCCTCCTCATTGTGTGTATGTCATGTGTGAGCGGTGACCATGGAGACGGAGCTCTGGGAGGGGAGCCCATGTTATTATGGTGATTAGAGAAATGTAAGGTAGCCTGCACAATCACCACCACAGGCCTGTGTCTCACCACAATATGGATTAATAGTAGCTCATGCTACTGTGGCTACTATTGTGGTCTAGATATCGTAACATAGCTTCATGAATCATAAAATTAACATATTTGTGTGGGCCTGGGTGATAAGAGAAATATTTGTTTTCTCCTGGTTTTCATCAGGGTGTGAAAGATGCATATTCCCCCTTTGTCCAGGTTGTAAATCAATAGTGCTATTCTGCCAAAGAATGCACCCCAAACCTCTTGGTCCTTTGTTCACTCAGCTGCAGGTGTGAAACATGTAGGGCTGAAAACAGCAATCTCTCAGCAGAGGGAATCAAAAAGAACACAGCACCTCAAAAAAAAAAAACGCTCTTCACAGATATATCTGGTGTCAAACACGTGAAAACACACAGAAATGTCCCAAAGCTTAAACAAGTGAAACAAATCACATCCCCTGCAGCTACTTCCCTCTGTTGCTTTGTTTGATTGCTTTGTGTCTTAACATGTGAATCGAGTCAGGCGAGATGAGATGTTCTGGTGTGTTATGGAAAAAGACAGGGAGTCTTTGTTTGGAGCATGCTGAATTCACTCACTGGCCCACATCCTGAGTTGTGTTATTACCCTCACAAAGATTTCTGGTAAATTAGCAGCAGAGTGACCCCATAATAATCAGGCTGCATATTTTCATAAGTACTCCACCATCTTTTCCCCATTTTTTTTCTTTTCTTTTCTTTTTTTTTTTACAGAACTGTTCTCTAAGAGGGAAGTTGGTCAGCTGTTGGAACAGCTCACTTCCTTTGTGCATGGTAAATCATCGCTCCCATTCAGACGCAGGGTTAGAGAGACTTCCTTCACCTCTTGTTTCCACCCTGATATAGTTCCCGAGATGGCAGATCCAGACTCAAAAACAGGATGGGTGAAATAAATCTTCCCAGGCTGCAGGAACTTCAGCTCTGCTGGGCCGAGAGAAAATAATATGCACTAGCTCAAGTTGTGTGGGGATTTTGTTTGTTTATTTATCAGTTCAATATGAGGATCTTTATAAATTATAACAAAAACCTGTGCACTGGGACAAGTGGAAAGTGTATATCCTTTGAATATTCTATCTATAGAGTGTATTTGAGAAGTTAATTTCTGTAAGCAATTCAATTTGAAAACTGAAACTCATTTTTCAAACATACATTCTTTACCTAAAGAGGAATGCACTTAAAGATATAAATTCTATTGTTTTGTTGTTGTTTTGTCAGTTTCTTTTACTAGTCTATTCATCAGCAGCTTGTCAGGAAGCAGGGTAGAGAGAGAAGAAGAGAACAGGCAGCTGGGACAGCCTGTTGAAACTGTAGGCTCTGCATGTGGTGCACGTGCTCCTCCACTGAGCCACCTGGTGCCCCTTATTTCTATTCATTTTAATAATCTTGGCGCACTGCAAAGCTCTTAAAATTATCAATGACTGTGGAAACTTCATACTGAATTTTTAGCAACTTGGAGCATCCTTCCTCAGAACCTCCAGACACAGGAATCTTTACTGTTATATGTTTTTAGAAAAAATAAAAATAACAACTTTCTCATACAAAAAATCAGATTTTAGACCTCTAAGCATTAATTCTGTCATTTTTACTTCATAGACAACTTATGGTATTTTTTTCTGATTTATTGTCAGAAAATGTGGCATAGTATATATATATATATATGTAATGGCTCTTGATGTACTGAGCAATCCACGTCCCAGAAACTCAGAAAAATTTATTTTCCTTCCACTTAACTTTCCCATAATATGCTCTGATACATCACTTTGTATAGAGACAAGCTTCTTTAGCGACTTATCTTCCTTGAGAAGGGTATCACTGGCTAGACACCTTTCAAGTGAACAGTCTTCTCCATAATTGTATGAACATAACATTTCCTCATCAAACCTTTTCTTAATCGTATGTATTTATCTAATTTTTATTTTATTTTTTTTATTATTTAAATTTGTTTTAGAAGTCAAAACTCTGTTCATCCAAGTTGTGTTTAATGAATCTATATAATATTTCATTTTTTGAAATGACTAACCAAATTAAGTTGTCAGTGATCGTGTATTTTACTGAGACAAGGGTCAGATAGGCTACTGAGGCTTTTTTCGCTGCATGGTTTTCAGAGAGTACCGTCAATAAGGTCCCGCCCACACTGAACGGCGATTGGCCGAGGAGAGGCGATGCCTGCTGCTATTGGCTTTGTCCCTTGTCCGTTTTGTATCCCCTCTCAGAATACCGCTCGGGCAAAAAGGCATAACACTAGAAAAGATAAGGAGAATACATCGCTGGCAGACTCACGGAAGAGGACCGGGTCGCACTCTGTTATGGTAGGAGACAATATCATTCATTTTACTGCAGGAGGGGCTTGTAGAGCAAGATGAAGAGGCGGGGGAGTTTGCTGAGGTTATAAAAAAAATATGTTACTTCGGAAGTTGGATTGCGGTAAATTTCCACTTTTTATGCAAAAAAAATATTAATAGAGAAGGGAGTGGCTTTAATGTAACTTTAGTGAGCTGCTGCTCGCTTTGCTCTCATGTTAATTGTGCAGTGAAGGCTAGAAATGATCACATCAAGTAATCTGAAGGTGCATCTCCTCACCCACATTTGTTCTGTTGTGGGGTTTTATGCGCAAATTGTTATTTTTGCACAATCTTTGGATGCGATCGGTTTATTTTTGGACGTTTCTTGTCTTCGGGCGCTGCTGGCCTCTGTAGGTGCGATAATTAGATGCGGATTTCGGGATGATCAAACCAATCACAGGCTGCAATGAGGGTTCTTTGTCCGCCGGGAAAGCACACACACATTGGGACAGAGACGGCTCACAGAGAAGGTCCTTGTTTGTCGAGATGAGCATCATTTTAATATAGAAAGAACAACAAATTGCATCGGCAACAGTACTAATTCACACTATGTTTCGTTTCAGTCAGAAGCTTAAATGCATTTTATCGAGATTGAATTTGATGGAGTAACACAACGGATAACTGTGAGGTTGATTGAAAAAAACATACTTTTTAGAAAAAACAAATTTGAAGTTGCTATGTATTTGTATTCATCCCCCTTTTCTCTGATACCTGTAAACTTAACCCCTACCCCAGACTGACAGGAGAGCATCTGAGCAACTTTGAAGCTGGAGCCTGCCACAAAGTCTCAATTTTGTGGATTTTAGCTGGAGCATCCTGACACATGCACACGCTTTGATCGAAGTCCATAAAACAGTGATAGGAGTACCACCAGTTGACTAGTGCCCATAGAAAATACTGTCACCAGCCATTGACTTTAATTTTGAACAAATTGCCAAACAGATGAGATGTTCAAGTAAAATGTATTTTTGAGTCAAATTGAAACCAAGAAAAAGAGAAGTACAGATGAGAAAATTTAGAGAACTTACATTTAGCACTAAATGAACAGTAAATAACCAAGTACAAGAGGATGTGGCTGCTTATTTAGTTCAACAGTTAAATGGACATCTATCTGTGATATCACATATGAAAATCAGACAATGGATAATATTCACATTGAGAAAATAAAGAGAAAAAATAAACAGAAAGTACTTCAGGCTGCAATAAAACTACAGCATGTAAAACCTTTCAGCTACAAAATACACCAAAAAATGACGCAAAGGACCACAAGACATAGATTTGCGAGATTTTGTTAGAAATGCATAAAATTAAATAAATAAACTGAATTAAAAAAATTAGATATATGCATAATACTTATTTAGATAAACAATACCAGCTGGACCAAATCTGTCTCTGTATCTCTTTGTCTTGCTTAGAGAGGTCAAACCTTGACTAAAAAGGTAGAAATTCTCCACATCATGTTTGGGAGTCTTCTCTTAACACAGAGCTAGTCATTATCTCCTCTTTGGCATGCAGAGACTTTGGATTAAAATGAATTTGATCAAACATGTTCTCTGGCCACTTCATGAAGTTGCTTATGTTTGTCCCTATCATTCAGAACCAAGACATGGGTGAAAAGGATAAAACCTACTCAATAAAATATCTGTAATAATGTAATACTGGTCTTGTCAATATGAAAGGGGGAAAGTTTTTATAGAAAAGACAAACTGTGGTGCCCGTTTTGTGTGCTGCTTCACATTTCACATCAAATTTTATTCCTGTTTCAATGATTGTCCCAAAACACGCATTAGATTGGACACATTACACAGTTAAAATCAAACAGTTAATTTCCAGCATCAGGTGTGCTGGGCTTTTTCTTTAAATCCACAATCACTTCTGAAGTTGAACCCAACCCAAACCCAACATGAGCATCTGATATTCTCAATTCCCTAGTGCAATATGTCAGCTGCTGTCCTCACTGACAAGCTAACTATAGTTTGCAATAGGCCATAAAAACTGTGTATATTCTCTTTACATTTCACTCTATTTTTAAACACTGCAGGTACATGTGGAAATTATACATTACAGTGTGTAAAAGATTTGATGACATATATATCAATATATATGTCATTGCATATATGTGCAATGGTCAATATGCTTTTAACATGGGGCAGCCATATGTTACACCTGTGCTTTTTCCTTCTGCACTCTCTGGAAAATAACACAACTAAGAAACCTCAGTTATTTACTGAGATAGTTTTATTATGAAAAGATTAAGAACCACTGATATGTATGTGTTTGTTTAGGTTTGTTATACTCCTGCGAGACAAACCTCCTCTCAAAGGTTCCCTCCAGAATTGCCCAGTATTTATTTCCTTCCCTCTTCCTATCATTGGTGTCCAGCTTGTTTCTATAGAGAAAGGGTGATGTACAGTGTTAGTTTGTCCTCTAATGTTCTGTAGCAAAACTGTAAGACCTCCACAAATCAGCTTTACACTGAGATGGATGAAACATTTGGAGTTTGCCTACTAATATTCAGGGGCAGTTAGTTTATCTAAGATTAAAAGACTCATTTTAATAGTTTTGGACACCATTTAATAGTTTGTTGACTTCTGCCGCAATCCCAGAAAATAGGCAACTAAATTACAATAAAAGCTTCCTATTGAAGGCAAAAATATGCATAGTTCTTCTTATGTTAAGGCAGTGTCTTGTGTGGCCTTCCTTAAAAATCTATAGATTAATGTTAGACTTGAAGCAAAATGTTTAGCTTCAATTCCTATGAATACTTTTGTAAAGCACTACACATCAAGCTCAGTCCATCTTCTGTGCAGACACGTGTGAAGGTTAAATAATTTATCGTAATGGTGACAGACTGGAATCCTTTAAGTTATGGAAAATTGATGCATCTCTCAGTGTGTATAAATATGCATTAAAAACAATCTGGACATCCTTTTATGCATATCCTCTCTCAGTTCTCCGACTGGTTGATAGTGGAAAGGAACGGAGGTCATTTTTACACAAAATGCCCAAGGTGTGTTTTGTTTTAGTAATAAGTAAAACAGCAGTGTGAAGGAAAAGAATATCTCATTTTTTCATACTCTGTATGTTTTAGGTGAGTTACCACCAGACTATCTACACATCACTTCTCAAACCCAGACAGTATTATCTGTTTCCTGATTTTTGTGGCAGCTGCTACTGCTAATGTAAGCAGTTTTTTCTTTTGTTTTTTTTGTTTTTTTTCCCTTGACCACTCTGTGCGCTGACTCATACATTTGCCTCTAGAATAATCTCTGTCATTTATTTTGAAGGAGTTTTTAATGGCTCACACTGAAAATATTCTATATTAGCACTTTTATTAAAAAATAACTTGACACCGTTAAATTAATAGGACTTCCTCTCACTGTTACTGTATTCCGATCCCACACAAAAATCTAATGAATTCTTGTTAGGAAAGGTCTGTGAAGTTATTAGTCACAGAGGGTTAAGTAAGTCATATTCTTCCATTCGACTGGCTTTGCCTTTTAAATCTTGAGATCAGATTATATGAACCGCTTCCCTAGTGGATTGTCTGTGACAAAAAGGTGCAATTCTTGCTGTAAACACTAGGTGACACCATTGGATCCAGCATTACAGTGTTAGATCTATCAGAAGTTAACTCCTTAACCACAAATGCTTATGTGTGAGTCAGTGGTTTGAGAAATAAATATTGTGATAAGAAATCTGTCAATATTTAATAATGTTTCTTTCTGCTATGTGCAAATCCTTGTCAGCAGAGTTAATATTAACTGATGGCCTGTAAAAGATTTACCATTAACCATGCCAAAATCAGTGAAACTTTCAGAAAATAGCTTACTGTTACAAAACATACTAATAGTAATGTCTACAGCTACATTTCTAAACTTGTGAATGTTTAATTAAGAGCACCTGAGGCCATAATCTGAAAATGAAAAGATCATTTCACCAGCCTTGGCCAGGTGCCTCTCCTAGACCAAAGTTCACTCACTCTCTCACAATGAGGTTCACAAAGGTCTTTAGGTAGCAGGTACAGTTTTTCTAATGACAGCAACAAGTAATGCATTCAGTTACAGTCACCTCTATGCACACTTGCTGCAGTTATAAACAATGAAGAAAGTGTGTGTTGAAACCTGTTTAAACTTTGTTGCACAATACTAAAACACGTTAGTAAAAGACTTGAAGAACATTGCCGGTTGAGATGAAGACAATGCTGAACTCTTTTAGTGCCATTGCAACAACCAGGAAGAATGGTTACATGCATGACTTCATCAAAACACTAAGTCAAAGCGAGGTAGGAACATTGTTGTGTGAACTGTCATATTATGCAGCATACTGACTGATTTATGAAGAAATGTATTAGGACACTCTTAATTGCGCTGTACGAGCTTAGGAAAACATTTTAAAGAGAGGGTTATTATGTATTTTCTAGGGACATCATCTATTATAGCACAATCAAGTAACTATGTCACCTTTAGTTGTTATAAAAATGTTGTATATATATCAAAGACAACTTAAAAGTAATTAGGCTCCTCAATTAAACACCTTGAAATTGGGTCTCTGTCTCTTTAAGAAGCTCCTACTCTTTCTGACACTCTGCCTTCATCAATGCCCCTCCATTAAGCCTTATATAACTATCCTTAGGTGCATTCGACTAGTCCTAGGACTAGTCGAATGCGTCACTTTGTGGGAGCAAACATCTTGGCACCTTCGAATGATACTTGAATGGGAGATTCAAATATCATTCAACGCTCCTTTTTTTTTTTTTTATTAGGGAATAAAATTATAAGATGATAGAGCTCAAAATGGCAAGTTTACATAATACCCCCATTTTAACAGTAAAATTGGACAGGATAGACAGCCTGACTTCATTGTATTTATATAATTAGTTTTCATTTATTACTCTCCAGGCAGTTCTTTACAAAATGAAAATTGTGTATAATGATAATACAATAACAATGCATTTTGATACATTGTGCATTACAGTATGCACATATATGTGCAAATAAAAACATAATCTTTTGTTTGGGTGCTGTTCTTTGTTGTTGCTGCCCTGCAGCAGAGGGTTTTCTACAAACTGTTCTTACGTGTGGGAGCAAGTTTCTCAGTTAGAAATGTATCTTTGTCAATATTTTTGAAAAGCTGATTGGCTGCATGTTCTCTCCTGTTTTGAACAGAGTGTATATTCTGGAAATGAAGTCCTGAAGTCCTTTTCAGCACCACACCATGTCTCTGCTGCACCTCATCAATGGGACACTTCTTTTGCTCTGAAAGGCTCATGTTGGTTGTGAGAGGGTTTGTCTAAAGATTGTGTGTTATTAAAGGTTGGTCACAGGCCAAGTGGCAAATACTTAGGCTCAGCTTTGCGATTTTGTGGGATTAAATGTTCGCAGTAGTCTATGAAGGATGTTCTCTTTCAAATGCAGATTATGAGATACACAATGTTTTCAAATTCAAATACAATTTTGCATGATTTCATTTGTTTATTGAGTAAGATTGTGCATTGCCTTGTGCAGGTGACAGTGGTGAGGGTAAAAGAGAAATGGGGGACTGGACAGTGCATGTGTGCACTCAAGGTGATGTTGTTTCTGTCCCAGAACTCTGGGACAGAAAGTGTCCCAGAGTCCTGGTTCTAATGGGCCGGTAGCGCCTGCCAGGGGGCTACAGGTCTAACAGGTGGTAGGCGGGATGAGTCAGTTGTTCTCTTCTCGGCTCTCCTGCAGTATCTCCATTAATGTTTGATAAGAGGAGTGGCTTCTGATGATTGTGCAGTGCAGCCCAACCAATGTGGAATGTGTTTTCAAAGCTAGCCTTGTACGAAGAAAAGGAAATTAGAAATCATAGAACCAAAAATATTTGCAGACAAAATCTGTTTAGGTTGTTAAGTTATTTTAATAAGAAATGCAAGTCAGTCAGTCAGAAAGTCCATCTGAAATAAGACTGGGCAATAAATAAATGTCATTTAGTCAAATTTGCTGTTTGTAAAGATTTAGTGTGGAAAAAGTCACCAGTAACATTATAATTAGGAAGGAAGTTTTGCTTTTCATTAGATTAAGAAGATGCTGCCCAAGAATGAAGTGTCTGTTCCAAAATCAACAGCTGCAAGATGGATGGAAAGTTGGATTTTCTCTCTATACAAGCCAAATGTTGGGGAAAAGTTTTTACCATCAAAGAAGACAGTGATTGAGCTGTTTGCAATTTTTGCAGGTTAACATTTAATCAGACCACCTCACTCCTTAATATTTGACTTTTACTCAATGCTCTCACTGTGGTGATAACAGAGCAGTTTTGGAAAATCCCACCCGCATTCCATTACTCTTTAACAATGCCTATCCTGTTGTAAAATTTACTTTCGCTTTCTATTTCACAGCCATGTTCTGTCAGCCGTTTTGTGGGAAAGCGATCACATGATGATTTCGCAAGAGTTTATATGAAAGCCGTTTGGATTTCTTTTTATTTTCTGGGATTGGAGCAGTGCAGGTTGGGGCATGCATCTGTTATTAAATGTTGGGCTGAAGGATAACTCTGTTATTTTTGTAGGCCCTTTCTTGCGGCTCTTCCTGGGTGTAGCTTATGAAATACTTTTACAAGACCACTCAGGCAGCATATTTATGAGTTAACACAACATCCAGTGGCTCATTCAAACAAGAATGTCTGTTGTGCACAACCAACAATAAAAGTATAAAACATAATTACTCTACTCTGATCTGTGCTGTAAACTCTTGCTTTACATCTTCAGATCAATCTGACAGTGCTGCTTTACTCAAATTCTACTGTGAATTGACTTTATATAGTTCCTTTTGTTATAGCTTAAATACACATTATTATACAGCTATTTTAAGACAGATTAGTTTGTTTTTCTTGCAGCTGCTGACTCACATCCTGGAGTTTTTTAACTAAAGAGGCGAGGGTCTCCCTGACCTCTCATGTCCTGTTAAGGAAAGACTTATCCTCCCCTTCCTTTAACTGTGATGTACTATCAAAGCTTGTGCCTAAAAAAATCACACGACACCAGATCTGTTCTTTTATATTTATTTATAAAACAACTTCAAAAAGTTTATATATATAAAAATAAATACATGGCACACTTTTCCCAGCTGTTTGTAACTCCATATAAACAGTTCCTTTTTCAATGCTTCAAAGTGAAACCTGTCACTTTGTTCATAGAAATAAAATCAGTCTCATTGGGGGGGGCAAACCCCCCTGCTGCCAACTAGTACATATTTTCAGCTTAGATAAATACTAAAGGGAGCATGATGATGAGCTTTACTATTATAGATTAAAAACAAGTGTATAAAACAGGCACTGTTGCACTGCAGTCACAAAAAACAGCCCGCCATGCAGCCGCCATCAGTCCTTACACTCTTCGCTCCACACAGTAGCTTTACACTGTTTGTGAACTTGTCGAACTATTTGGATTGTGAGGATGATGTTCTTCTGGTGTGCCTCCTTGCCTTCTGCTGGGGCCTCGGCCGGCTCCCGCCTCGCCGTCTCCTCCTCCGCAGACACATTTTCACATCGCGGCCCAGGCTCTGAGCTCTGAGAAGGAAGTGAAAAGCATTAGAAGTAATATCACACATTTGAATGGGGAAATAAACAATGATCTGTAAGAAAGATCAACAAAGTGCTAAACTGGGTGCTCTGTATTTACAAAAACCAGCTTGACAGCAATCCAATACAGGTAGGAGTGATTCATGTGAAATAGGATCCCACCTTGTACCAGATTCGTTTCAATTTACCGCTAAGCTGAAGCATTATATGGTTCGCTTGCTCTATTTAAAAGTTTTCTTTCATTCTCAGTTTCTTAATAAACCCTTAAAGATGCAATATTTTCAACTATTACTGCTGGGGACACTCTGGCAATAAGTGTTATGTTAAGTTTCTTACCTTTTCCAGCATCGAATCAGCTGTTTCCCCATGGGTGCTTCGGGATTTAAGCAAACATTTGAGTTGTTTCTCTTCAGTGTCACTCTGAAAAGCACATGGAAAAATAAAACACATTTACTACAATATACTTTAAGGTTGGCTGATGTATGGCAGGCTGCAGCGTCTGGTACTCACATGACTGTAACGTTGCTACAGGTGGCACTTGTAGGGTAAATCTTAAGGTCTGTTAGTTGCCCCTTGATCCCCTTTGTAGTCTCTGGACACAAACATCTTCCGGGGACGTATGTGCCATCTGCCTCTCGCACTGCACAGACACAAAAACAAGATTAAAAGTTAATCCACGAAATCACCCAGATTTCTTTTTTTTTTCTCTTCGCAGAAGAACGCTATAATGTACATTGGCTTTATTAAGAACGGTTGTATAAACATGTTCTTACCTGCAGTGAGTAGACAGCAGAGGCTCAGGACAGCGAACTGACAGACAGCCTGAGGATTAAGTGCCATGCTGGAGACAAGATGAGCGTTTGCACTGCACTCCGTTTTTTGAGTTTTATACCAGCATGCTCCTCCCACACCACTCCACTCAGAAAATGGGTTTTCCAAACTAGGAAATTCCCTCGTTTTGTTCCTAAAACTAGGATACATGGATAAAGCACAGCTTTCCTCAGGATGTGTCATGTGATATTTTTAATAAATCAGTAATTAATGGACTTTCCTTATCTTCTACTGTGCAACAAAAAGAAAACTAAACCCAAGTTCTCTGGATTTTATTTATTTATGTGTGTATTTTTGTTAAAGTTCCAGAGAACTAAAGTATATTTTACATTTCATTATCATTTTGGCAGCAGAGGCAGATTTTGTCCCTGAATGAGACAAAGACATTCCTCCTCAGACTCTCTGTAACCCTAGCACAAGGTAATGCTTTTTTTTTTCCCTCTGTTGGCTTGTTGTCAACAACCCCATGTGATTTTTCCTAATTCAGTGTCCCTACATGAAACCGTAAAGCAATAGCTTCCAGAGGTTTTGTTTGTAAGGAAAGGTTCCACTCAAGTCATAAAGTTAAATATCCTTTAACTTTTTACTGTTTTATCACATTGTTGTGGGTTGATTTTTTTTTATAGATTTCTTTGTGATAGACCAACAAAAAATGCTGCGTAAATGTGAAGTGGAAAGGGGGTATTTTATGGTTTAGTTTTCTTTTTCAATGAATAAAAATCAAACAACGTCGCCTTGCACATGTATTCATCATTGTAAATCTATAGAAATATTTGTCATTGGTATTACAACTGCAGGTGTTTTGGCAGGTTGTACAGGTTTGCTCATTCTGTGCAAATACAGCTCAGGCAGGACAGACAGGAGAAAGACTATCTGTGAACAGAACTCTTGGCAAGTTGTCAACTGGAAATAGGTCTGGACTTTGACTTGGCCATACTGACTTATGAAAATGCTTTAATCTAAATCAGTATTTTATTTATTTTTTTCATTTTTTTCTCCGAAGAGTTTTTACGGCGGTGGTATCTCGTATTTTTGACGGAGGGCGAACGGGGGGGAGGAAAGGAGGAGGGGAGGGGACATGCGGCAGGGGTCACCGGGACCGGGAGTCAAGCCCGCGGCATCCGCGTCGAGGACTGGGGTCTCCAGGCGTAGGGCGTGCTAACCCCCTGCGCCACCACAGCACGCCCCAATCTAAATCAGTATTGTTCTGTATTGAGGTCCATTCATCTGTTCCTCTGAACAGATGAATGAATTTTCTGTGGTAGAAAAAGACTCCCACAGCATGATGCTGCCACTACTCCATTTCACAAGGGGATTGAATTGAGCTGTGGATTTCTGAAGCTCCTGTAGAGTTGGTGTGCAAATTGGGTTTCCAGTTGTATGATACTATTTCCTTTTCACATAAGGGACTGATCAGAGAAGTTCTGTTTTAAACTTGTCCTCGTCGTCCCTCACCTTGCTTCTGTGCTCCTTGGTCTTCAGAATACTTTTTTGTTTTCCAATCTTCTCTCACAAAACTCCCAGACCTCACAAAGCAGCTTTTATTGAGATTAAACATTGAGAGTTTGCTTCTTAATTTGCTGACCTCAAGAATAAAATGGGTGTATTAGGATTTAATTGGATGAATTTCAAGGTGTCTGGATGCGAAGCTAGCCCACACTTTTACTTTCTTTTTTTTTTTAAAGAATGTAGTAACGCATCGTTTTCCTTCCTATTCATATGTGCTAGTTTGCTTTGGTTCATAATACAACCCCTAAAGACAAATTTAAGTATTTAAGATTGTAATGTGATAAAGTATGAAAAGTGTAGTTGGTGTGAAGACATTTATTAGGAACTACATTGATTTTCTTTGCTGCCATTATAAATGACTCGCATATGGTGATATTGTGCCTTTCTCTCTTCAAATCTTTATTTTTAAATTGTTGTTTGGGATTATGAACAGAGACTATATAAACTGTTTTGTCTCGTTTTCTCCAGTGAGAATGTGTGAACGTCAGACCTTTGTAAAGCTCAGCGAAGAGAAGCTCATACCAAAGTAAGTGCTTAGTGAACACAGACAATAAACCAAAGTCAGTGTGTTGATTAGACATGATACGTTTCATTTATCGCCAGCAATACCTGCATTGTGGGTGAATTGTTAGCACTAATCCAGCCTTTGTGTTCATATTCAGGTCTGACATCCTGTCACTGCTGAGAACCTACAACTGCTATCATGAGGGAAAAAACTTTCAGCTGCGGACTCGTGAGGTAAGAATGAGATGCTGCGTTGCTGCTGGAAATGAATGGAAGAACAGAATAGCTGATCCAAACTGCTGTGCCTTATTGGGAAATGCCTCGCACATGTTGAAGCATAGCAATTTGATTTTCTGACAGATATGAAAACCAAAACAACCTCACACTAGATTATCTGTGAATGTTGAAACAAAGCCCTTCAAGATTCCTGACTTGTTTCCCAACATGGCAAGTGTGTAAGAAACCAAAAAGAAGCCCCTTGTGTTCCTCAAAATTGAGACAGAATGAGTAGGGCAGGCCTCTCTGTCAGTAGAAAACTCTGAAAAATAATTTCCACAGTAAGCTCTTTTTCTGTAAAGCGGTTCGGTCATTTATTTGATAATTATCCTAAGGGTTTTGTGGTTTGGAGTTCCCCTTTGTGTTCACCAGCAGGTTTTCCAGCGAGAGCATGCATATTTGTCAGTGTCTATACAGTACAAGGGCAGGGCACAGTGGTCAAGATGTGTCCCTCATTTTTATTCCCTTGTCAGACCCACAGCCTTACGAAGAAATAAACAGAAAAATAGCATTGTCACTTTCTGGGGGAATCCCACACAGCTGCACACGATGGGCAGAGGAAACCACTGCTATAAAAATATTTTTGCAATATCACCCACAAAGGAAACAACAGTTTATCCTCCTTCTAAACTCTAATATCATGTAAGATAAAACGTTAGCAAATTTCTCCTCATTCCAAGTGAATAGAAAATGATCCAGCAGTGGTTGACTCAGCCCTGTAAGCCCTGCTTTGATGTTGGAAAACAGCACTGTGTCATCTTTCAGCTATGCAGATGAAAAAAAATGAAAGAAAAAATGTGTTTATGTAACTTAACCGAACTGTACTGTAAGATTAATGGATACTTTCGGTTCTAAAACTTAAGTTCTTCAGTGATTTAGCTGTGAACTACTTTTACTTTATGAAGTATTCACACAAGACATACTGGGGCAGATGATGAGACAGCATTTTTTTTTCTTTTCATGAAAAACAATTTTTACATTAAGAAAGATAACATTATGTTTGCCCAGACATCAGAAATGCAGACAAATATGCATTATATATAGATATAATAAGTAAGCTATAAGCTAATAATCCTAATGAAAGCAGAACAATAAGTTATTTGACAAAATTTTCCCTAACAGCAGGATTTTCTCTCCACTGCATCTGCCAGGTTTTTATGTAAAAACATAAAAAAGAATTACACCTCTAAGTTACTCTTGGCTGGGAGGTTGTACTTTCCAGACAAGATGTGGAAAATCTTTTAGTGAAAGTAATATTTTTTTTTTGTTTTGTTTTTTACATGGGCTTTGCTTGTATTTGAAATTGTTAAGCTTCAGTTGGACAAAAAATTACAACTGGTCAGAAATATGGATCATTTATAGAGTTTGAAGTTGAAAAAATGGATTATGATGCTGCGTGTTGTGTTTGTGGCAGAGTTAAAAGTTGTGTTTATAACGCACCAAATACCAAATGTCATCTCAATACAATTTCTGCCAACCCCCATACAATCACAATTATAACACATTACAGTTAAAGTCAATTGATTATATATTGCAAATTTAGTTATCTACCTAAGCACCTTGGTAAATGGTAAATGGACTGAACTTATATAGCGCTTTTCCAGTCATTTTGACCACTCAAAGCGCTTTACACTACAGTCACATTCACCCATTCGCACTCACAAACACACACACATTTATACACTGATACAAAGACCGGTAGGCAATTTGGGGTTAAGTGCCTTGCCCAGAGGCACATTGACATGTGGCAGGAGGAAGCTGGAATCGAACCTACAACCTTCCGATTGCAAGACGACTACTCTCATCACTAATCTTAGGAAAAATCATTATTGGTAACTGTTAAGTCATAGAGTAGCAGTGGAAGATCAATCAGTTGTAGCTTTATGGCTGAAAATATATTTTATAGTCATTACAGACCAAAAATAAGATGGATAGAGAAGAAACATCTCAGAATCTTTAGATCTGAGTTACACATACAACTGAAAAGAGACAGATTAATGGTTCAAGTAAAAAAAAAAAAAAAAGAAAGTTATATGGGATAAAGGTTGGACTGGACAAGCACTGTTAGCTTGGCAATTATTATTTAAATAACTCATCTTAATAAGATCCATACTCCATACAGTTCCAGTATTTGTTTTATTCATACAATCTTATTTTTTTCAGTATTATTTTTTTTTTGTGTTAAACAGAATAAATGAGTCACAAGTTTAACTGAGGGTAATCTGTAAATATGCAGGAGTCAAATGATTGTTAGATTCCTGAACTTGCAACTCTTTGTGATGACTGTACAGACTTGTCCACTCTGATTCTACAGATTATGTGTATTTAGCTCTTTCAGACGGTGCTGACCTACTTGGCGTGTACAGCCCTGCTAGTAATGACAAGACAAAGAAAATAATTTATTGTCTTTGGTGTCCAGAGATGCACGTGTTTGTGCGTTTGCAGTCAAGTCAACAGTCTGCGAAATCGTTTTAAGCCATCCTAGTTTCAATTGACTTTGCTTCCAAGAAGCCAAATCTTCTTATAATTTTAAGTGGTCTTACTGACTTACTGAAGTTTTTCTAAGATTTTTTTTGGACATTTTCTCCAACCGTTCATCCACATTTTGTGCAGTGGCCAATCATATCATAGTATGCTGTGCACAGAGTGTATAAAAAGTTGAGGGACTTTTATTAAATCAATCTAGAACTCATGTCTTTGAAAAATACAAGAGAAAAAAGTCTTATTTAAAATACTGGTATGTATTGTATGTTTTCTTTCTTTTCTAACTAAACTTAAATACAGAAATTTGAACAAATTGTGACAACGGAGTTGTCACAAACTTTAGAGGGCCTAAAGTTTCAATGAAGAATAGGTTCTCTGTTAAATTGTCTGTTGTATGTCAACACAGATACATCCTTTGTGTTTAAGAGGCTTTTTCTGCCTGAATGAGTCATAAGTAAAATATTCCTGTTATACACTGGATTGAAAATGAGTGGAAAAAGCAATTAAAGCCTAAAGGAAAACTTCCTCAAAATCTCTTAAAACAGGCTCACTTCTAGGGCAAAAAATGAAGAAAGGTAGGCTAGCTTAAGCATTTTAAAACACATTGAACCTAATAACCCTTTTAAGTTAGTCAGTTTGCTCTTTATGAGAAATAAGTTGATGCAAAATATCACTTGACCATTCCAGTGTGGCGAAATGCTAGAATTACAAAACTGTAAACATCTAATCCATATTACATATTTTGTATTGGTTTGGGACTACTTTTGCATGAACTTCTGCATCAGTGCAGCATGGCATGGAGGTGATCTCTGTGAGGCCCTGTGAGGTGCTAAGGAAGTCCAAGCTGCATTTTCTCTATGAATCATCTCATAAATTTTATGGTAGACGACTGCACTAAATTTGGACTTTGTAAATGGTAGGTTACCATGCCATTTTGATGATGACATGTCTCTTCACTCTTCCTTCAGATTCTGGGATATTAATTTCCCTAATGAAAGACACAATTTACAGAAGACTTTAGGTCTGCATTTGTCTCCATAGCAGTGGTTCCCAAAGATTCCCAAAGGCCTCCCTATGAATTACAATAAAATCCCCCCTCCAAAAAGGAAAAAAAAAATCAACTGGGCACACACATTGTTCAACCAGAGATAAATCTATACACATATTTATTTTCAAACTCCACTGAAGTTTATTTCATATTTCAGGTTGCAACAAAACACATTGCAAACCATATTTAAAGTGAAACACTTTTGTTTAACTTTTTTCTTGCATTCATCCATGCCGTGTCCCGCAATGGCACGGTGCCCCCCTTAGGGGGTGCGCCCCACACTTTGGGAACCACTGCCCTATGCTTGTGCAACTTTTTCAATCTGACTTTTTCTGTCCACTCAACTTTCTAGTAACGTGCTTAAACACAACATGCTTCTAAAGGAGCTGGTTGTTCAAATTGATATATTGTTGTGAATCCACCACATAGCATTTAAATAACTAAAATAATTTTTTATTGTTTTGGGTAATATGCAAATCTTCAAATTCTGGAGTTTTATGAGCTGTAAAATATAATCAGAAAAAAAATGTCATTTGAAATACTAAATAAAATAAAACTTATTGGGTTCTGTTGTATGCTCTTATTTTTTTTTAAATAAATAAAATTGCATGTATGATACCTGAAATACTTTGCTGATGTCAAGACTAGATATTTAGACCAGATTCTGTACATTTATGTGGGGCATCTCAGCTGCATACTCAGCTGACGCAAGGCTACTGGGGACTTAGTCACTGGATAGTTTGTGGTTATAAAGGTCAAAGCATTGCTCAGCAGTAACATTCTTTGGTTATGCATGTATGCTGCCCAAAAGCCAAAGTTTGGAAACTCATTTTGGAAATTTCTAGTAAATACATAGACCATATGAAGGGGCTTAGATGTTGCAAACATGCAGCGTCATTCTTCTTTGCCAAACAGAGTAATCTGATATACACAGGTTGTGTGTGGAAACTAGAGGCAGGTTTACAGAGGAAGATTTGAAGGTTACAGTCCAGATTAGATCATAATCAGGTCAGGTGATGTGCATTAGTCATTTCAGAGTGGGCATGTTCGTAGGACTGACTTTACAGCTTAAAGTAAATGAACCATAGTTCTTTGAGAAGGGAGCGAGCTCTAACATGTTCAACTTTTCAGAATGTTCTTGTATTAACTGTATTAATGAAAGTGTTCTTTAGTGCTGGACGCCCTGTTTGACCCGTTAGTACACAAAGTTTCACAGTCAGGATTTATTACACATTCAGTCTTTTGACATTTTAATTTAATTTAATTTCACGCTGAATTAGTACTAAAATTATTTGATTGTTGACAAAATATATGTAAGCTTAGTGAAAGGAAAACTGATTCTTAATTGTAAGACACAACAATGTGCAGAATCTCTAAAACTGAACCTTAAATAGTTTTAGCTGACATAAAGCAGTGTATCTTAAAGCTGTTTAAATAAATGTAGAATATGTGCTTCCTTCCTTTGCATCTTGTATTATACTGATATTTACAACCTCTCTGGATACTGAATGAAGATAATTCATCGCTTCTCTGACTCACCGCTCAATAAAACACAGAAGTGACTGTTTGCCTTGGAGTCTTTACTGTGGTGACCCAAAACCAAATTATCATGTGCGCAACCATGAAGCGCCCCCTTGTGGATATGTGTAGTATACCTGGCTTCAAGTTTGAACTCCACCACTAGATGGCGGCAAAGTCATTGCTAAAAATGTCAAAAGATAAATAAAAAATCAACTTGAAGCTGAAAATGTAATTATAATAATAACAGTGTACATGTAAGAGTAGAAGCAAATGTCACAGAAATACTAAAGAGGTTTAAAATTTTTTAACTTACAGTTTTAATAGTTTTGCTTTAAATAATTTTAAATCATAGTAAATTGTATATATATGTGTGTATTTATATATATATATATATATATGTATATATATATATATATATATATATATATATAATGTTTTGTTTTTGTTCATAAACTCCTCCTGATAATTCTTTTATACAGCACAAAAGAGTCAAAATGATATAAATTGCTTGAAAAAAACAGAATGAAAATTGTGATATTTTAGCATTTTATTAGAAACCACATCTTACGTCTTAACAAAATATTAAACTCTGTAAACACATAGACCACATAGAGTCTTTACTAAATAAAAAATATAAATATATAAGTTACATTTGCACTATTGTCATGAGCCATGGCAGAGCAGTTCATCCTGAGGTTCCTCCGAACTTATTTCCTTGCTCCAGCAAAGTACCCACATGATGTCCGACAATAGCAGCATCTCTCTTCAAGTCCTTATTTGTCCAAAGAGCCAGTCCACGGGGTCCTTGCCCCTGCTGTCTCGTTCTCTGCTCATCCTGAGGGAAAACTCCTCTGTGCTGTGCGAGGGCAGACTGGCTGCTCTGGAAGTCCTTGGTGTGCGTGAAGACACACGGCCAGTTTTTGAGAGCTGATGCTGCCGGGGGGATCTCTGGAGTCTGACGGGGCCGTAACTCGTGTCCTCGACAGGCCGCGCAAGGGCTTGGATGCTTGACATGTAGTCGTCCAGAGAGTGGGATCCCTGGGGTTGTTGCAAGGAGGAGGGGTGGACAGGCAGGTCCTCCAGTGTCTCAGTAATTGTGGGTAGTAGAGGCAGAGACATTAGCAGCCTCTTGTTTTTCATGCTGCAGGAATAAGAAGAAAAACAAACTTGTTAGAGATTATTAAAATTGGGTTTGTTGTTATTCTAATTTATCAAAACTTAAATATTATGCTGGTAAAACACTGGAGTTCTACTTTGCTATTTTCTTAAATTGTAAAATTTTGATACTATCATATAAAACAAAGAAAAAAAGAAGAATCCTTCTCACCTTTAATGTTTGAGTTTGGGCTCTTTGAACGCTGGGATAAACCTAGTGCCGTCTAATCCGTGCAGCAGAGTATGAGAGGACTTGTACATGCGTCCAGGCTTTATAGGCAGGCTGTAACACAGTGATTAACCGCCTCATCCAAAAATAGCTTCGCTGACCTTACATCTATGTGAATTGGTGCAAGCGTGCACATTTGAGGGTGTGTCTGTGCATGCTCAGGAAACTCAGGAGTGGCGGGTTACCAGAGTCCAGTGCTGCAGCTGTGCTCTGTGTTTACATAGCAGAAACAATGAAGCCCTGGAGTTACCACACATACACACACAGAAATGCTTCTTTCCAGTGTTTTGCCAGGAGGTAACTTTCCTTATGCTGTTCAGTCTAAAATGAAGTCAAAAACAATGTTTATATGAATGTAATATTTTCCACTAGGCAACTACAAATTTAATCTTGTTATAAAACTATGACTGACCAGTTAGAGTTTAAATAGAAAAATGTGTCAGTCATGAGACATCCAGGCAAAAAAAATGTTTCTCGTTTATTTAGAAATATGAAAAATGTGCTTTTATGTACTTGAACTTTGTGTGCTGACTGGTAGAGGAAACAAAAATCCTTGTACAGTGTGTTGCAAAATTGAGGGGTACTTTATAGCAATATTTTTCTTTGTGGGGGATTTTAAGTGGCATTTAATAAATAAGGAAAGTTCAGAATTTTCAAAAAAGTTAAAATAAAACTGAGACACAAAAGGAAAATATCAGGAGAACAAGGAACAACAGGCAGCAGAAGACACCAGCTAAAAAGACAGAAACCTAAATGCTCAAACACTGAGTGGTGCTGATTCTTGGAATGGCTCAGTGAAACATTTAGCATAATACTTTATGACATGAACTGCTATATCCCTAGGATTTTACTTGTAAAAAAAAATCAAGAACCCTGCATAATTATCTTTCCACTTCACAATTATGTACTACTTTGTGTGGGTCTGTCACATTAAAGTTAAATAACATACATGAGCGTTTGTGGTGGTAATGTAACAAAAATTTGATGGAAGTATGAGAAGGTTTGCAGTTGTAAAGTTTACCCAATGTTCACCTTTATTTCTGTATGTTTACTTTTTAAAGTAAATTATTCAAGCAAAAGCTTTAGTGCATTTTGACCAAGCTTTTTGGACATTTTTTGAATGTTTTCTTGATGTTTCCAGTGGTTTATTTTCTGTAGAGTAAAATTTAACCCAAAGGCATAACGGAAACTCAGACCTTGCATCACCTGACCAGGCTGACCTTTTAACTTATAAAAACAAATTTTTGTCTTATCCTTTTTACTTTGGTGTTAAGATCTCTGTGACAATCTGATTGAAACAAGTAAAACCTATGTTGAAAGACCCATGCTGTATTGCGGGTAATGACTTAGAAATGGTGGTTATATAACAAATATTTTCAAACTGAGGAAACAGAGAGCCTTCTTAGTCTGTAATTCAAATATTCACAGCTGCGGTGTTATTTATTTCATGTTTTTATGAAAAATAAGCGTAATTAGCTGCTGACCAAACCATTGAGGTCAAAAGATTTTCATTACAATTACTATTTCTCCTACATATGTTACACTTATAGGTATAAATTATAACAGTTTTCCCAAAAGTAAAGGTTATTCAGAAATATTTTTGTTCTCTAAAGTTATTCTCATTTATGTTAAATTAAAAGCCTCACCCTGCGCCTACGTGACCTACGTGATCTTTTCTGATGCCGCCTCATACATGACTCTACTCCTCCAATGTGGAAAAAAGGGGACAGCCCAACCTGACTGACTTTCTCCAGTTTTCAAGGCTTCCCAGTGCAGCTGAATGCGACTGTTCCAGCACGTACACCTGAAACTGAGCCGCTGTGGCCGTCAGCCAAGCAGGATTTCCTCTGTGGACATTTCTGTTGATTATTATTGTTCTGTGTGGTTCTCTTTGTGCAGGAGGATGGACTGCTCATCCTAGAGGGGCTGCTAAACATTTACTGGGGTCTGCGCCGACCAATAAGACTTCAGATGTTTGATGACAACGAAAGATTTCGTCTCAACAGGTTAAGCTGTCTGATTCATACTTCATACAGAGGCCTTAATGGGCTCAACTTAGAAGAGAAGGTCATGTGAGAGCAATACTCGCTTGTAAAAATCTGAAAAAGTCATTGTTAGCAATAAAGTTAATAAGTTATACCAGTGTATTGCTCTTTTTCATTTGTAGCTTTTCACTTTCTTCAGAAAATAGCCTTGCAGATGAAATTATGCTGCTGTCAAACTACCGTATTTTCCAGACTATAAGTCGCTCCGGAGTATAAGTCGCACCCCAGGCCAAACTATGAAAAAAACTGCGACTTATAGTCTGGAAAATACGGTATCTGACCACTACCCAGGTTATAGAAGCTTTGATAATCATAATCTGGTGTCAGCACAGTAGCATGAACAAGACTCTTTTTGATCTTTTTGGCAAGGAAAATGTAATCTTACTAGAAAAACATGCTTTCAGTTTTGGATTTTTGACCAATATTTGAAAGCAAGATGTGAAAAAAAACAACAAAAAAAACACAGGTGTTTTTTTGGGGGGCGCAATGAGTTCATCACCCAATACAAATACTGACTGATGGCAATATTGTCACAACATAGAGTTTAAATTTAGTCTGAAGTGACAAAAAAGTTGATTTGTGTGTAACTAAAGCCAACTGTAGCTCAATAAAAGCTGTGTATTGATGAAGAGCTGTACATAACACTATAATCACCATTAAAATGAAATTTGTATTGGATTATTGATATGGAGGATAAGAAGGAGTAGTGATAAGACTGATGTTTGTGGGACACCTTCGGCTGGAATAAGTGAATTGGAAGTGAAGCAAACTTCTTAGTGATCCATTTGAACATGTTACGTATTTGAATAAAAAATCTTTTCCCCAGTAAGTACTGTGAATAAATATAAGTAAAAAAAATTATTAGCACATAACATTTAAATTGTTGGTCTTTTTAAAAAATATTGTAATTTGATTTTAATATATATGTAGACTGTTTTGTTAGACATAATGAAATAAGAACAGTTTTAATATGTGTTTTAGACTCAGTGAACAGCTATACAGATGAGGGTTTAAGAAACTAACATTTCCTTTCAGTGTCCACTCAAGAAAGCAGGCAAATCATTTTAAGTGCTGAAAAATGTCTTAAATCAATATTCGTGCAGTGGCTTGTCTTTTTACTGTTATTTGTCCACTCCAGGAAAAGCCAAACAGTCATAAAATTAAGAGAAAATAATAAATGAATGTTCTTTTCTCTTTCAGGAATGAAATATCTACTGTGGCAAAGCAGGCATCTGCAGAGTCCAACAATAACTCACTGAACGGAGAACCTAAACCAGCTGGTGAACGCAAACACGTGCAGTCATTCCTTCCCCCCTACCAACACAAACACACACACACACACACACACACACGAGATCTCCTGGATTAATGCAGATTACACGTTGTGAGAGATTAAACCCTCGCAGGTGCTTTATTCAGCAGGTCTTGTGGAAAGCTTGTCTCACGTGTTATAGTTTCCTCATATGTCATCTCCACCAGATCAGATCAACAACACTATAAATAAACAGAATTACACTACTTATGTCCATCACGCTGGCTTTTGCAGTCTGTTTGGACAGATTCTCCTATCTGCTACGACAGATAAGCAACGATGCAAGCTTTCTTTTTGTGTATTTTATTTATATGTGTTGACACAATGTTGCATTTTAAAAACAAAGTTCTTGAATTGTGACACCTTTTATAAATTTTATTTAGTCCACATGTAAAATGCAACTCAACTCTGCAATAACATGTCTAAGCAGCTTTGTGGATCACAAGAAAACAGTAACCGAGGCATGTAGTAGCGTTTGTAATTGTATCAAGCTGATTGTCTAAGAATAAAAATTTAAGGGGTTTTGTCATTTGGAATCTAGTGGCACGGACTGACTTGTATACGCAAGCTTGTTTTGGTTTCATTTTGTGTCCCAACAGAAAATGGGTGGAATAACCGCACTATTTAAAGCTCCTCACATCGCATACCCAGCATTCATAGATTCCAATAACATAAACAGCTTGAGATATTTTGCTTAAGCAGTTTGGGAAGTCAGTAGAGAATGTTTTCCTATTGCTGCAACACTTTTTCTCAAACAACCTTAATCACAAACCATTTCTATATATATCTTTTTGTTTCTTCATATCATGAAGCACAAGCTTTTTAAACTTCCTGAATGAAACAGTAAAGACACTTATCATTCATGATTTGTAATTATTGCATAAAAGGGTACTGAATTAGTAGTGTTTGTTGAACCTATTTTATCAGGGTAGCATTCATGACTAAAACAGCTAAATCAGTCTGTAATTTAGGGTTAAAAATCTTGGCCGCTTATTGTTAATCTTCCAAGCATGCTTGCAAGTTTAACTTTGATATTAGTGATGCCTTTTACGCTTATGAAAGTTAGAAACAAACTCTTGCTCCAAAGCAGAAACTTTCTCAACACAGACCTCATGGCAGTTTCTAACTTAAGTTGATACAGTTAAGTCCCAGCATGATTCATATATCTGACAGATTTAGTTTTAAAAGGATTTAATTCAATCCATACGTTTGTCTCTGAGAATTGGAACTGAAACAGGTAATAAGACAAAGTAAAGGGACTATCTTACATTATTCTTTCTTACAAAAATGTTAATATTGTTAGTGTTCAACCATTATTGAATATTTTAAGTCTAAATAATTTCCCTTGCTAATATTTATTTGAGAAATCCCCTTTCCTTTCTCATACAGTGTCATGCAGAGTGCAGCAGGAACATAGGAACAGCATTTTATTAAAAATATGTAAACATAATTTATTTCTTGCTTTAGATGGTGACATTGGGGGTCAAGAGGAAGAGGACTCCCCCCAGCTGCTGAGGACCAGGAGCGATGCTTCCTTTATGCGAGTTCAGAGGAGGTCAAACACACACACTGCCGGAGACCTGCAGCGCCTGCGCGCACACAGGTTCTCGATCAACGGCCACTTCTACAACCACAAGGTACAGTAAATAGAACATTCTCAATCAGCTATGAGGTCGCTTTAATAAATCCCCTTGTTGAAGTGTCCCCAGGTGCAGAGGGGCGGTGGTTTCCTTTGACTGTACTGCTGAGTTTCACAATGGCCTGCTGTGGGCTGATTTCATTATGTGCCACAGAAAACAAACTTAAGACAAAGTTACCCGCATTAGTTTCTGCTTGATTCAGCATGAGTTGATGTTGATATTGAACAGAGTCCAGCTGCAGATGAAAGGATTTCCTTTCTCCCGTTGCTTTCCTGGCCAAAATGTCCAACATGTTCATGTTCAGGAACACACACTCAACTTTTCAAGTGTATGAGAGGTTCTGTACTAAAACAAAATGTACTTTACTCAAACATACTCATTTATCTGTTTTTCTTCATTTAGACGTCTGTTTTCACTCCAGCTTATGGTTCAGTCACTAATGTTCGCGTAAACAGCTCAATGACAACCGGACAAGTCCTCAACCTGCTGCTACACAAGTTTAGGGTGAGCACAAGATGCTGGCTTCAGTTTTTCCTTATAAGTTAAACTTGAAATACTGATTATTTGTTTTATTTAAGGTTGAAAACAACTCTGAAGACTTTGTCCTTTACATGGTACATGAGTCTGGGGGTAAGTTTGTATTTGCTATAGTTTTGTAGATATAGGTCTTGTTTTTGTTTGTAAGCAGTTTATTTTCTTTTGTGCTGATCTGGTAGAAAGGACACGACTGAAGAATGATGAACACCCTCTGGTCACTCGTGTGCTCTACGGGCCCTGTGAGAAAATCTCCAAAATCTTTATCACAGAAGCCGACCTGGGAGAGGAAGTGACATACGATGTGAGTCTTAGTCTCGCTCACCATGTGACTTTGTTCTCTGAAACTAATATTTTGATAGTTCTCAATTGGCCATTGAAGGATAGTTGGGCTAGATTTAGGAAGCTGTTACATCATATCATGTTTGGGGACAAGTTTAACAATAGACTACAATGACTGACTATCTATTGTGATGCTGCTTGATATGATTGGTGCTTTCCAAATCTTTATTATTCTTTGAACTTTTCCATATTTTACAAAGATAAAACCACAAGCTTCCATGCTCTTTTTCTCATTTTATTTAATAGACAAGTAGTAGCTTAGTAGCTTATAATTATTGAACAGAAGAAAGTGATACATTTTTTTTCCTATTTTTTGATGCCTAAATTGAGTACAATATTCATAAGGCAGACTTAGATTATAGAGAAAACTTATGTGCAATTTAATGGGAAATGTTTTATAAATCAACATAAATTTACACATAATTGTGAAGCGGTAGAGAAATAATTCATAATTTTCAAGGTTTTTTCTTCAACAATACCCCCTGAAAGGAATCCCTAAAGTCCTAAAATCAAATTCCAGTTACCATGAAAAGTCACATAATTAGTGAACAGTCACAAACAAATCCATATGAAACTTCTATAGTTTACCTAATGCTGTTCATATGACACAGCAAATACATAAAAGAGTTTTCTTCAATATATTTTGCCTACATGCCAAATATGATGTGATGTGGGGGAAAAAACTGTGCACCATTCCCAATGTGAAACATGTTGGCGGCTGCATCATGCTGTCAGGATGTGTTCTTCCAGCACGGACAAGAGCAGGAAACCTGGTCAAAGTAGATTGGAAAATAGAAGGCGAAAGAAACTGGGAAATAGTGGAAGGAAAATTGTTAGAGGCCACAAAGCACTGGGATTGAGGTTCAGTATTTAGGACAATGACAGGACAAAAAATCCATGGCGCTAAATACAGGGCAATGCTCAAAAACAAAGATTTGTTTGAGACTGCAAAAGAAATGAAACCGGGATAGAGATTTACTTTTTGTCAGAATAACTCTTAAGTATACAGTCAAAGAAAGGTACAACTAAAGCTTTAGGTCATTGCATTTTTATGTGCTTAAACGAATTTACATTTTTATTTGACTTTTTTTTTTTTTTCTTTCTCCTTATAGGTTGCTCAGTACATCAAATTTGAAATTCCGGTTTTAGACAGCTTTGTAGAGAAACTCAAAGAGGAAGAGGAACGTGAAATAGTTAAACTGACAAAGAAGTAAGTAGATAATTACTCAGAAGGAAAAAATAAAACTCTCCACTCCAAGTATTATGTTTCATTATATGAAGCTAATGAAACTTTAGCCTTTTAAAATTGTTTTTTGCAGAAGAGAATCGTTCCTGTAACATATGCAGTTAGCATGTTAAATATTGCATAGAAACGAAAACTCTTATTGACGGAGGTTAGTTTATTACATGACAAAATAAGTTCTTAATATTTCAAATCATACTTAATGTTTAATTTGGCCAACAATGTGACACAGTATGAAGAGACTTTTAGCTAATTTCAGTTTTTCTCCAATTATACTCTTGAATTTTAATAATACATTAAAGCTATTTAATGAACCCATTAATTTGCTGCTGTATGTCTTTGCATATGACATTATTTGTGCTTCTTCTCTCCTGCAGGTACAGCGCTCTGAAATCTATGATACTCCATCAGCTCGAAGGCAGAGGTCACAGCAGTGACCGAGT
The DNA here is from genome assembly GCA_903067055.1 of Poeciliopsis paucimaculata. Taxonomy (NCBI): domain Eukaryota; kingdom Metazoa; phylum Chordata; class Actinopteri; order Cyprinodontiformes; family Poeciliidae; genus Poeciliopsis; species Poeciliopsis paucimaculata. The sequence goes on along the minus strand of CAEGAD010096347.1, from coordinate 2,548 downwards.
ATGACTGTTTCTGTTTGTATGACCTAGTGTAATTGGGTCTGTGGGCGAGTGGGTGTGTATATACAAGGATTGGCAGATACACTAATGACTGTTGATTTACTATGTGGCCATTTCCCAATACTGTAATGAATGTAAAGTTGAACAAGTGCTTTTATTGAAAACTATACTTGTCATTTTGTTTTATCTAGTTTGTATCATTTATTCTTGATGCTTTATCACACTTTGTACGTGTAATTTTAATATTTACACATTTTGGATAAAATTCCTTCTGCACATATTTATACCCTCTTTTTGTAATGATTAAAATTGTAATAAATCATCCTGGTTGTTGTGCTGATGCCTGGATCTCTACTGGCACCAAAACAATAATCACAGCAAGTTTGAATCCAAAAGAATGCAAGAACAAAAACCAAACCCTTTTTTTATTATTTCCCTGACTTCCACTGAGATTAGCATTGTTTTCCAGAGTAACCTTGCTTGCCAGCTAGTTCCCATGGGATGTATATGTGTGTCTATCAACATTACACAATGGAAGTATTCTGAGAGTAGGCCAGTTCCCTTTTCCCACAATTTCCCATGTGGAAATGCTATTTATTACTCGATGATGTCACAATCAGGTGACCTTTGTTGTGATTAGATTATTGTTGTACTGACATTAACACAGTTTTAATGAATTACTCATGAAAAATAAAGACGCTCTAAGTAAAACTTCAGAAAATATCTGAACAAGGTGAAAGACATGAGACAAAAAAGTAATTCATTTGAAAACATACAAATAAAAAACAGAAGAACTTTGGGCTTGATTTGGATAGAAGTTTTTTCTTCCCATTTAGGATTTTCTTTTCCTCTCCATTGTTGCCCTCTGCTTGTTCAGGATGGGAGATGAAGTGTAAGAACTGACGTAATCTGGTGACTTCATTAGAGAAGTAAGTTGAATTCTCCCTATAATGTAAAACCTGTGAATTACTCACAAAATTAATTTCAAAAATTTAAAAAGATTAATATTTAAAGTATTTGACATATTACTTGGTACGATAACATTCTGCTCTGTTAGTGTCCACTAGATGTCAGTATAACTCAATGTATGTAACAGGATCAGACAAACCAGCACTTTCATATCTCAGAAATGATGTCATTTAGCTGCTAATTAGTTAGCACAAGTTAATGACAAAGTTCTAATTTATAACAAATTATGTTATTTATTCATGTTTTCTGTAAATACGTGAAGATGGAGCCTGTTTGAACTAATTGCATTTGCAATAAGAGTTTTCTTCTTTCTTTTTTTGTTCTTCTACAAAGATAATATTACAAAAAAAAAAATCTGTAATTCTGGGTTCCCTTAAATCATAATTGTTCGCAATCTCCAGGATTCGGGGATTCAAGAAGTCACGTGTTGTACTGTAACCAGACCAGAATGCATTCGGAGTGTTTTCTAAGCAATAAAGGGAGGTTTTTGAGGATATGGGTCATTTCTAACTACCAGTTCAGCCTCAGGTCAAAAAAGGTGCCGCTCAGGTGTGTCCTTCATCCCCTCACTTCTGGATCGCTTTCCAAGAAAGCCAGACTTTATCTACACTCAATAGCTCGTAAAGCCGAGAAAGCCGTGGGTCTTTAGGAACCGGGAAGCGGAAGTGTGGAAGGTGCATAAAAGGAGAAAACTCTTTACAGGAGTTAGACTGACGCACCGAACCAGACATGGCTGAGAATGCGGACGCAAAAATAGTGATAATAGGCTGCGGGGTGGCGGGGATCGCAACGGCTCACAGGCTGCTTAAATCTGGGTTCAATAATGTCCGGATACTTGAAGCGACTGGAAGAAGCGGAGGACGAATTAAAACTGGCAGACTGGGTAAGAAACCGAACTCAAGACCTTTCCTTATGTCTGCAATTTGGTTTCTAGGCAACAGTAAAACTAGATAACACATTTTTTTTTTTTTTTTTAAAAGGTCTTAGATTTTGTACGTTTCTGTAGTACTTTTTTAGGCCACTACAGAAAAAGTAGACAAGCCTATTTATAATTATTGTGTTGTCTCTTTCTATCCTATGACATTTATTATTATTATTATTATTATTATTATTATTATTATTATTATTATTATTATTATTATTATTATTATGTTGTAATTAGAGTAATTGTTGTACATATGATTATTATAATTACATTTACACGTATTCCATTTTGAATCATTTGAAACAACGTTGTTTAACACTTTAAATTGAATCCATCTGCATCTTTTGTGTTGCTCCACAGGTAATACCATGATAGAAATTGGTGCAGCTTTTATCCACGGTCCGTCTAAAGAGAACCCAGTGTTTTGTCTGGCCCGTGACTACAACCTCTTGGACCCTAAAACCCTCACGCCAGAGAACCAAGCTGTGGATGTTGGTGAATATCCTCCTCTGGTTCCCAACTGGTTTACCAGTTCAGGTGAGAGGATTAGCAAACACGTTGCATTCCCAATCAAAATTAGATTAAATGTTGGAGTCCTCATGAAAATAAATAAATAAATAAATAATAATAATAATAATTATATATATAGGCCTATAT
>CAEGAD010096344.1:0-137820 GCA_903067055.1 Poeciliopsis paucimaculata | reverse complement strand
ATATACGTATATATATATATATATATATATATATATATATAGCAGCGCTCTTCTGACTGTAAATGTATCCCAATCTGCGCCGGATGCCGGTTTTAGAGGTTCGGGAGATGAGCGGCAGGGATTCAGCCGCCAGCTGTCCCCTCCCAATCTCCCAGAGGAGACCAGATTACGTAAAAAGCCTTAATCTGGGTTTAAGACCCGAGCCAGCGGTGCAGGTCCTCTCCAGGGGCAGGCGCGAGGGATGGAGGGAGGAATAAAAAAAGAAAAAAAAAAGAAAGAAAAACACAGATTTATGCCGGGATTAAATCAATGGTTTCATTTTGGAGGCAAGTCGGTGCTTAAAGGTGGAAATGTATTTCTAAAACCCTGACGGAGGAAAATGAAAAAAAAAAAAAATCTCCAATTAAGACTCAAACTCAGCTGTTAATCTAGGTCAACTAAAAATAAGCAATAAAAGTCTGTCAGGTCTCAAAGATGGTAGGAGCTGCATTTCAATAGTTTCATTCTGCTCATGCATCCTAAAAGAATGAGGTCAAGGGCCTGTGAATCACCGGCGCCAAAAACCTTGCAGCATTTTACCTCTTTTCTTTTCTTTTTTTTTTGTCTATTTTTTATACTGCATGGAGAAAAAAAAACAAAACCAAAAAAAAAAAAAAAATTCATGAAACTAGATGTGACCGGGCTTCGCTGGGAAGTCATTAAAAGCGAAAACGCAGACAGGGCCGTGGCGGGGAATTTTTCCTGACATCTGACAGGGAAAGTGGGTCATGCTCGGCGCTGCTAGCCGTCTCCTCCTCCTCTTCCTCCTCCTCTTCGATGGCGGCTATTGAATTAATCACGCTTTACGCTCGGCTGGGCAACGCGGCGCACAAAATGGCTCCCTCCTCCTCCATCCTCCTCCGCCTCGGCCGCAGAAAAGACTCGAGCGTCGCTCTCGAAGAGCCCGAATCACTAAACTCCACCTTCCCTTGACCTCTTTCCTCTTTAGTTGCTGCTAACTCAGTGGAGTTGCTCAATGTATACAGAACCGTCAGTGTGTGAACGATGGAAAGTTGCAGCAAATGGTGGCGAGAACAAGGAAGGTGGATGTTTGTAGATCCCAAATGGACAAGAAACTTTACTTTGAACTTTTAAAGAAGATTCTAGAAAGTGTATGAATAGCAAAAGTGGCTCGTGTTTTTCAAGTCGTTCTTTTATTAAAATGCAATCACAACATATTTAAGTTCTTTATTTCATACGGAACTCGGATTCTAGGCTCTTTTTACAGTTTCTGCATGCAAATCAAAGATATTATTACTAAAGTAATACCTGTTATTAGGCCTGTCGCAATAAATTGTCCCAAAACTTATTGCGATAAATTATAATATTGTTGTTTCGAGACCATTTTCAAGGAACACAAAGAATAGTAATAATTCAACAACCCATTCTCAAGGATCCATAACCTTTAAATTCTAATGAACATTTAAACACTGGAACGGGAATCTTTTGAAATATCCCAAAATCAATAAAGAAAACAACAGAAACAACAAATGAAATGAATTGTGAGATCTCTGTCACCAAAATTATCTTTAAAAAAAAAAAAAGAGGTAGTTAAGACAAAACAGACTGAATACTTTTATCAATCACTTTTTGGTAATAAGAGACAAAAATGAGAAAAGCAATAAATAAAACCAATGAAAATGATTGACTTTCTTTTAATTTATCCTGCAATTAACTCATTTGTTATTTAACGTGATAGGAATACCTCTTACTGTTTAAAATGTAGATTCAGGAGATGCTGTTTTTCCACATAAAGTCAGACTTAGTGTTCTGTTTCTACATATACAATAAAATCAAAGCAAATTCAAGATTTTGTTGGTTACTGCACATCTGTTCTCTCAATTTGGAGGAAATATCAAACTATCGTCTGGTAAATGGAGGTACTGAGGTCAGTTAAAAACGCTGCAGGCTGGGAGAGAGGCAGATGTAAAATCTAGTCAGGAACATCAATAAAATTGTTCAACCCAGATAAAAGCATCTATCATATGGTTAGTCCTGAGTAATATATTGCAAATTTTGTCAATCCGTAACAACAGCCTTAAAACGTTTTCATCACTGAGGCAAGTTAAATCCTGAAATCTTAAGTTTTCAGGCTTTCGTACAGTAAAAATTTGCCTATTGGAGGTGTAAGACATCATTTTTGTTGGTTTTTGCCTTTCAATCAACCGCACCGATCTGATATTAATATGGGTATCGTATTTTGTTTGTAGCTTGTTAAGCTATTGGTGTGTTAAAGTGAACTGTACTGGTAAGGAGTTAACAGGTACATTTGTTACTCAGTACATTTATTTCTACGTTTTAAAAATACACATTTTAAGTCAACTCATTTCTGTTTTTCTGTATCGGATCGGTATCGTTTGGGACTAAACCTCCGATACTTGGATGGGTATTGGAAGTGAGAAAAAGTGGATCGGTGCATCCCGTTTTTATTTCTCCGAAAGAAAAATGCTTAACAGATTTACATCTGCCGAATTAAGACAAGCAAAATTAGATGTCTGTGTCCATCATCATTTAACCGATTCTGGGACGTGTTTGTGCTCCAATTAGGGGTGAACAAAAGGGAAATTAGCGAGAATGTAGGGCAGCAGAGGGGGACCGCAGAGGGTGACCTCTTTGAGCCATATGCTCTGTATCACAGGAGAGTCTCACTTTGGGGTGAGGGGGGTATGTGAGAAAAACCTCTCAGAGTTCAAAGTTTGGAGGAGGAAAGGGATGAATAATCACTCTGCTGTCAGAGAAGGGAACTGATGAAGTAGATATGAGGAGTTGAGTTCGTCTTCGGTTTCCTGGTATATGAGCAGCTCTCGTCTCGTCTGGCTTTTGTTTTATGCGGCGCAGAGGGGGGGTCGAAGACGGGGGGGCGTCCGCCCAGTCGGCCTTCCTATGTGCCGCTATGACAGCCCTCTCAAGAGCTGTCAGTCCGCATCAGCAGACCAGCATCCTGACATCTCAACCTAAATCACAATCAAAGCTTCAACTACCTCAAACTGGAAGACGCACCCAACAACCAACACGACCGCCGACCACAGAGAGGCTCCAGCGCTAGCTCACGCGCTTCGGAAAAGCCGTCGTAACACAGGCACACCATGTTGCGCCCCGAATAGCAGCACCGAGTCGGCCATTTTAGATTTGCCACAGTTTGTAATGTGAGATCACTGGTTGTCACAAAGTCATGGCTTCCATACGCCAAGCTTCCCCCGAGCACTGATGCGGAACGAGACAGGAATGTCCCCATTTCCTTTTCCTGCTACCCTTTTTCACATTTTAGCTTTGTCGTCTCGCAGACCTTATATTTGATTTCAACAAAATGACACATGACATTTATCTTTTCGTATGACTACCCAACAGTAAGACGAGCCGTGGCGCTAGCGCCCGCATGGAGGTAATCAGAATAACGACCTCATCCATTGTGTGTCAGCGAATCCTTTCTACATCTAATGCAGCTAATTGCCAAACAATGAAATTGCTCGTGCTTGAAGCAAAAGACAATCAGTTAAACAATGACAACCGCCCGATGTCTGAAAGCAAAATCAATCGACTGCAAATCACGGCGTTCTTTAGGGAAAACCAAAAAGATTCCCACCCAGCATGAATTCATCATGTTGGAGTTTGCCAATGAAAGCATTTAAAATGAATGGGTTCGAAAAAGAAGTCAGTGGGTAAGTTAGTAACTCAATTAATTATTCATGGCTTCCCCACATCCTCACCAAGAATCTAGAAATGTAAGTTTTCCAGAGTTCAAAGCCTTTGCAACTCCGACAACCAAAGCAAGAACTTCAAACATTTCTCTGTAAAAACTTTTAACAAGTATTGCATTTAAATGTTGGCTTTCCAACTAAAGCGTTGTTCTAAAGCAACAACAAAAAAGAGGCCCTTTTTTGTCAGGATGCTGGTAATCAGGAGCAGAAAAAAAAGAGTTTACCTTTTCGCGGTGCAGGATACAGTAGCTGATGACCACTATCGCCGTTGAAGGATTAAAAATCGCAAAGGGAAGATGATTTCTCCACCCCCCGCCACCCCCACTCACCTCTCTTCCTTTGATCGGAAAAAACACTGCCACCCTATTGGCCCGTCCAGCCGGGAGGGGGGGGTCACGTGAGCGACCCAATCAACACGTGACGCTTCTCGAATTTATATGACGAAACCGACTTGCATACTCGTTGAGCGAGTTTCGTGTTGCGACCGTTTCCAGAGATCGTTTTGCAAACCGCTTTGCTGCATGTTGAGAGAGGGGTAGTTTGGGTGACCATCACCCACCGCCCTCTATACCCACTGCCCCTCACCCTTTAATTTTCCCTCAGATGCATCAAAAAAGAAATAGGGGGTGGGGGGCATGCCCAATGAGGCACATAGGGCATTATAGGGGCACGTCTGGGGATGATGGGGCAGTCTGAATCAGAACTTTAGCCTCCAGGGGCATTTGGAACCCAGGAAGCCGTCGTCCTTGTTATTGGTAATGACAAGCGACACACACACACACACACAAAGAAAACCAGCTCAGAGAAGCCCCGGCCACAACTTTCTGGCGCAAACGAGCGCCTTAAAACCTGCGCGCTCACTCCCATCTCCTGCTTTTTAATCTGCTTCCCTCTGAGAGCATGTATGTCCAGAATTACAGAGCTTTGGAGGCCACCCGTCCAGATTTTTTTTTTTTCCAATCCAGCACAAATCCAGCCCTCATGTCAGATGGACAGTTGTGCAGAGCTTAATCTGCCATCATTAGGGTCGGACGGCAGCAACAGAAAAGCGCTAGGAAGTGTTAGGATGTCTGGATTAGGGACAATGCAGACAATAGAGAACAACCTCGCTGTTGATTGTTTGTACTCAGCACAGATGCTCAGGACTGTATCTGCTTTTAATTGGCGCACCTATATAACACTGAATGGTAATCATGTCTTTACCTAACCACCCAACTGTAAAATAGCCCATGGGAGAGAATACAAATAGAGCATTAAACGTGTTCCACATTGAGTCAAAAGAGGCAAAGAAAGAGTGAGTGGTAGCCACACCACACAAAAGCAGCTACATTAAAACTTCTGGAAAACTGGTCAGAGTGGAAACAAGAAGTGCTTCTAATAACTTCCCTTAATCTTTATGCTCGCTCTCCACAGTTCTCTGACATACAATATGCAGTTGTGTGTTTCAGAAGACCCCTGGACCACCTGAGTAGGCCACTCCAAAGTCTTTATTTTGTTTTCCTTCAGCCATTCGGAGGTGGACTTGCTGGTGTGTTTTGGATCATTGTCGGTCTTAGATTTTTGCATGCCTTACTCAAAAACGTAAAAGATTTTAAAGACATTTTGTTGGATCTTACAGCTATTTTATGACAACCAACCAACCTGAAAGTTGAGATTTTGAAGCTCCAGATTTACAGAACTTAACTAAAACTAAGTCTTAAGTTTTGTTATAGTGTTTTTCTCATATCAGTGGGCTAGCTCAAGGCTAAAATGAGACTAGACTTTTTTCTCTTGCTAATTAGCAAGAGGCAAGCTAATAATTTGGCTAGTAGTTGTGAATTATAGTTAAACAAACCAAATGTTTTGCTTGACTGAAAATATGTTTTGTTTCCTATGTTCCTAATGCCAGCAGTTTTGCAATTTCAAATTTGTAGTTAGCAGGGCTAGCTGCATGACACTGGGTTTGACAAGTTGTCCTTAATGATCTCTGTAAGCGTTTTTTGGTCCAATTAATCAACTGTAGCTCCTGTTCAATGTTCAAAGTGTTCACAAGTTAATACGAACAGGAAATCCTGATTAGGATACTCAGGGACTCTCACAGAAAGGTGACAGCTAATGAGTCCACGGGGAGTCTCTATAGTTTCTGTCACTCCAATAGTTGACTTACTTCCTCCACCCAGATCCATGTGTGGCCTCCAGCAAGGTGATGAACCCAGGCTGATCCCGGACAAGCCCCCACCCCTTCCGTGTTGCTACCTCCCGACATTTTACACACAATTTCTATCAGGGTACCACACTCCTAATAAAAGCAGAAGGGCATGAAGGAGAGATGGTCAATTCCTGATTGTTAGCTCAAAAAAAGGAAGAGTTTAATTAAAGTAGTTGACTGTGGTAGAGTTGGAAGACAGCGGTTTGTGCTCATTTGAGTCTAAAAGGGTAGAAAATATGTACAACCTTACTCTTTAGTAAAATCTTAAATGGAAAGAACACAAAAAAAAGAAATCGAAATACTTTTTTAGATTTAACTTACCCATGCCTTTAAATTTCAAAACTGGATAGTAGAAAACAAATGAGACGAGAGGAAAAGTAAATAAAATGTAGCAACGGGCATTTGTGCAGAAGAGTGTGATGTAAGATGGGAGACTAACAGGTCATATTGGATTTACGCTAATACTACCACCGCCTGTAATCAATGTTAGGTTTCCATCAGTGAAAAACCACATGTGGTCATTGACTCTTAGAGGGCAATGAAAAAAAGTAAAACCTAATGTAGCTCTGTTTAGCTGTGTTTTTCCACCTATTTTTTCCTGTCTATCTTAAAAAAAATTCAGAAAGGTAAACACAAATTTCCATCCTTCTTTCTCCTTTCTTTATTGCTGCTTTTTCAGTTTTCTTTGCTCCACTGAACTTTATAACATGTTAAACTTCCCCTTGCTGATGTTGTCCGCCGTTGCATTCAGCAGATAGAGAAAATGTCAGAGATTGAACACTTCTCTTCAACACGTTGCCTTTCCATCAGCTTTGCAGCTAAAATTGCGTAGCGATTATGCACATTTCTTTCACCTATAGTTCTTTTTTACTAATTTTATTTCACATCAATCAAAGAACATTAAAGACAGAGTGACAACATTATGGAGAAGGGACTGGAAAGAAAACTAAGAAAGAAACGTGCTTTCATTATTAAAATCTAATATCTAATTTGAAAAAAAAAAACATGAAACACTTTTTTAGGTGTAAATTAATATAAAAAGAATCTTCAAATATTAGCTGATCAAAGGCATCACATTTAAATACTGCAGCAAGTTGTGATGGTTATTAGAGATGAATGACTTCATATAATAATAATTTGCGAGAAGTCCAACAAGGGCTCCCTGTTTCTTTTCCTGGATAGCGTAACGGAATATTTATAGGGGAAAAAATAAGACGTTACAATAGCAAGCAAGGTACTAATTGTGATTTTAAAAGAATCATGGTAAATCAGTTAACCAGAATGAAATTTAAAAGGATCTGAGAATAGCTCCCTGAGGTGTACCACAACGTAATTTTACTCTTTTTTGTCAACAGCAGCCACGCACTCCAGAGCAGAACATTATTTAATGTCATTGCTGTGTTCGGGTTCGGCAGATGAAAATATTTAATTCAAAATTCTAAAACACCAACAGTGGTCTAGTAATTGAATGCAAATAATATCTTTAAATTTGGATCTTTCCGGGGCGTGCTGTGGTGGCGCAAGGGGTGAGCACGCCCCATGTTTGGAGGCCTTAGTCCTCGACGCGGACGTCGCGAGCTCGACTCTCGGGCCCGGCGACCCCTGCCGCATGTCTTCCCCCCCCTCCTTGCCCTCCTTCCTGTCAGTCTACTGTTAAAAAGTGCGAGCCGCTAAAAACTCTTCGGGGGTGAAAAAAAAAAATTTTATCTTTCCAAATTTTCAGGCCCAATTAAATAAGAAAACAACAGGAAAGAGTTTAAATTATTTGGTGAAAATGGAAAAGAATAAAATAATAATAAAACATGGAGTTACATTTTCCAGACCATGTCAAATCTTGAGTTTCCTCTGAAAACTACCCTTTTCTTTCCTCCAATACCAAACCAGCTGCATTTAATGTTAGGAGTTTATTGCTTGAAGCTCTAACCAGGGCACTTTTGTGTTTTGGGAACAATAAAACCTCTGATAAGTGTGCTTGTTGCATGCACTAAAAGCCTTTGCCCATAACTCTTAAAAACTGCTCTATACAAAACAACTCCATATCCCTAATGGAAAATATTGCCTCAGTCGCTCTGCTCATGTGATCAATGCAGCCAGTAATGGGAACATGGTGCCTCCTGGCAAAAACCAATGATGAATAGGCTTTGAGTGGGCGAGGAGCTAAAAAACCATGGCTGGCTCCTCTGGATTCAAACTCTGTTCTTTGTTTGGATACAAAAGTAAAACATGCAATAAAGTACAAGGTTTATCTATTAAAAGTTTTGCTACTTGCACTTCAAGGATAACTTATTGCACAGTGAGAAGAGAAGAGATTGTAATTTTACCAAACACTTGAAATAAGCCAGTTTGAGTTGACAGTAGATCCCCACCTGTGAAGACAAAATTAACGTAGAAAACATAGCTGTCCAGATCCACACTCCATTCCAGTAGATGGCAGCAGCGCACAACAAAACGTTGCTTGCCAACCGCCACAAAAAAGAAGAGCAACAACAAGAAAATAGGTCCTTCGGTTGTGCCCTCTGTCTGGTGCTCAAACAACCTACAGCAGCAAATACACCAACATCAACTTCTGGTTGTCGATCAAGTGACTCGTGTGATGTGGAAAAAAAGTGTTTCCATTGCAGTTTTATGAAATAAACCAGTTACGCCCCAAAATCCACCTCATCCTAGTGCCAAGCTAGTGGAAATCAGTGGTGAGAATACAGTCCCCTGCGGTTCTCCGAAGCCACTTGCCACCTTGTCTGACACATAACAGTTGACTCTCTCACACTGTCTTGTGTGTGACAGGTAATCATTTTGAAAATTCTCCCTATCCACCACAGTATGAAGAAGTTCTTTACCCTTTCAGATGAACAGATAAATCTTATTTGGGTTCCCAAATAAGAACAATTGGACAGAAAGGAGAGAAACTTTAAATTCGACAGCAGCGTGATAAGAGCTGAGTGAAAGTCTTCAGAGAGAAGAAGCTAAATCCGGATGAGTTAACTGAACACAGCCGGCTTGCTGTTTCGTATTGCTATCAGTGTTTGTTACAAATCGTTTCCTGAGGGCTGATTGAAAAGAATCTTCTCTTGAACAGATCAAATCTGACCTACATTCCCTTGTCTCATCTTGTTCCGCTTTAATGAAATCGTATTTATTTATTATAGAGTGGAGCTTCCCCTAAAAAGACATCAGCAATGGCTGTGACTTTCTGAGTTCCTCTAACCAACGATTACCTCCTGGTGATGCAGGGGAGAACATTTGTATTGAGTCCCAACAAATATCGTGTGACAGGAATCTATTTTAATCACCGTGTCTCATCAACACAATCGCACAAAAGATCTTGAGCCAGGTCCGTCCGATGAAACGTGACATGTTAAGTTGTGGGGCACATACAGCTGTGAAATCAGATGAAGATGATGAACCGTTCGCTGAACCACAATGGGCATGGTAACTGCAGGGAAGAATGTCCTAGAATACACATCTGGATTGTTGATTTACATGGCAGGGGAATGACTATGGGTATTAATTGATTGATGAATATATGAGTGAATGAGGGTTATGAATGAGTGGTTCAATGGTTACAAGAGGATTTCAGAGGAGGAGCGAACCATTTTCTTAGCTTGTTCAACGACAGCCATGATAAGAATTGGACCTGACCATCCCAGAGGCTTTGAGATGAGACACACACACACATACACACAAATACACGCAGATTTGGAGAAACAACACTGATCCTCGGGACATTTTTTGATGCCAGCAAAGTTAGAGGGCCCCAAACTCAGAAGATGAAACTTGAGGGCTTGAGTCGACTGAGACAAAGTGAATTTATGAAACGTCAGAAGGCTGTAAGTTCATCTTGTAGGCATTAAATCCATTAATAATAAATAAATCCACAGAGTGCTTTATGAGTCTTAAATATTAATATTATGTTCCATTTTGAATGACAACTACAAATAGCATTATTCAAAATAGTCCGTCCAATAATAAAGGGTATGCAGATTCTTTTAATTTTGTACTTTTGAGAATTGAGTGGCAACTCCCAAAACGGTGTTCAAAAGTTTGAATTTATCATGATGTTATTTAATACATTCTATCAGGTTTTTCAAGAATTGGTAGTTCAATCTGGAGAGACTCAGACGGAGAAAGAAAACAATTAGAAGAGTTTATTGACATGCATGAATTAAATGGCACTCGGGCCCCATCTGAGGACATCGAGGTGTGATTTGCGATAGCTCGGATGAGCATTCCCGATGCTGATAGGAATGTCATCCTCTGGGACCCGACACTGGTGGTGGAGGTCGGTGAAGGACTCAAGCTTGAAGAGCAAGGAGAGTGGAGGTGAAGAACGGGCAGAGTTTGGTTGAGCTCGGCTGAAAAGCGGAGGAAGCCGTGGATGGAGTTCCTTTTCAGCTATGGCTTGGTCGGTCATTGGGCGTGACGTGGTTTGGTCCAGCGTTGATTGGTCATCGGTGATGAGCGGGTGTGCCGATTGGATGATGAAGGTGGGGCTAAAGAGTCTTCCAGTTTGAATTTGCGCCTACGCTTCATAATTAATACGTTTTAATTTGGCGGGTACTACTGCGGCACCGCATTAACAGAAGCCTCTCTTTGCCTTCCAGCGTTGTATGCGTACGCGAAATTTCCATATGTAAACTATAACAAGCAACATGTCTACACGTCTTTTTGCCCATCAAGGACATCCATCCCAATGTGAACGAAATTGTTTTCTGCTGCAAAGCCTGCACAGAGAAATTTCCTATCAACTTGACAGACACCATAAGTGCTGATCCCTGTCTTCATCTGGCGGCATCCAAACCGAAGGCGTATCCAGTGAAACTCTGCTGAGAAATATTACGGGGATAAATGTTCACATCCACGTCGGGTTCTTTTGTATTTTCCTCTATCTAAACGCCGCCACTGATCCGCTGAAACTGCTCTGGCTGCCTCCTAGCTGAAGCTGCCAGTATGACAAAACCAGTTGCTTTGACAAAGGACACAAGTTCCCCTGGGTGTTGGTGAAAACGAAGCCTTGATGCCCTCTATGTACTCCAAGTGTGAGAGTTTGCATGTCTGCGTGCTTGTTTTATGTTTATGCCAAAGGAAGGTGAAAGGGAAAACCCCCCATGTGGGACATAAATAGAACACAGATGTCTGATGATGCTCACAAGTACAAAGCATGATTTGAGGATTTCAATCAAATTGGGTAGAATCTACCCGTAAAGAAAAATCCATGATTTAACTGTTAAACTCGGCTTAAACCTGAAATGCGGGTTCAGAGAGATCCCAAATGACATTGTTTACTGGTTTTTTCTAACAAATAAATGGATGTTAATTTACTTCAAGTTGTTTGGGAGGCATGCCAGAAATCTTTTTTTTATTTTTCGTAAGACCATCACAAAGTAAACATACAGAGATTACTAAACTCTACTGGATTATGTGCTTCGGTCAGATGGGAACTTTTGACAAACACTTCAGGTGTGTTTTGAGTGGGTCTGCCGCACCAGAACCAGAACTTACTTTTTTTTCATCTTTCTTATTATTTCAGTTTCGGAAGTACTGACAGAAAACGCTCAAATATTTTCACTTCTTTTATGTTTCATAGATGAGACTTCGTAGATAAATAATCTATTTATTTTAAGAGTAATTCAATCCAGATTCCACACATAGGATTTGTTGAAATTCTTGATGGTCGAGGTGGATTAAACCAGGAAGTGAGCAGAAAACCAGCTCACTTCCTGGAGGAAACATGAAGAGGTAGTTTGTGTTAGTAAATTAAATAAACATTTTAATGACATACTTTAGAGCTTGTAATTGTAAAGCGAATAAATTTGAGAACAATAAAGGAACAAAAATATTTACTGCACCAAATGTTGGACAATATTATAGAGTGAAACTACAACTCGTCATCTTACACTTAGATCATTGATGAGTAGCTAAGAAACATTTTAGAGTGACACAGGACATCAGTGTCAAAACAAGAAAATGGGTATTGAGGCAAATCACAACACAGTGACCTCGTATGACCGAATCAAAATCCTCTACAAGCACGGCACGAGAAATAAAAAAATAATAAATAAGACGGCATCTGTTGTTTTTCCATCTAGCGGAGTCTGACTCCAACAGTATTTTTAGAGACTTTTGCATCTGCCGCTGCTCCTTGGACGGGTGAGTCCTGCAGGATGGACGTGGGGCGCCTCACTCAGACTGACGTTCCTCATGGCTGCGGCGCCATATGCGGAGCTGCCCACTTTACTCCACGCGTGGCTGGCTCCCATCATTAGCAGAGAGTTAAATAAAAGCAAATTAGGATAAAAACAAAAAACGAGTTTGCCCTTAAGAGGAGATCCACGTGGTCCATCGTGAATTTGCGGTTGGGTTGATTTTTATTTTTTTTTTGTATTAAAACATGTAAAATAAATTGTCAACCCCCAACGGGGGAGTGTTTTTATATTTATGTTTTTGAGCTTTTATGAGCAAAAATTTGCATACGCATCTCATTGAAGGGAGCGATGAAGACTCCGAACCCTGCAGCTCGTATTTGTGCTTAATTTCCATGACTCGACGCTACAGGGAAAAATAAGTTTGTTGAATAATCATAGTTTTGGGGGGTGTATTTAAGACACTATGATAATAGCACACTGTGTCTGACAGCTTTGAAATAAGTGAACTACATTTGAGTTTTTGACCAAAAATTAATAATAATCATGTTTCTTAGAGGATACTTCAGTTGTTCTCTGTGGGTTACAATGGGATTTAGCGAGAACTAAACACGGCCAGGTTCTGTTACGGTTTATAATGAATTTCAGCTTCACTTTTCAGGGCCCTCTCTGGTTGAAATGCCTGGTTGACTCACCTTCTTCTCTGATCTGCTGGCTCCCCCTGCTGGTCAAAACACACCAAGAAAAATCCAAGTGACTCAACCTGAAAATCTGTTAAAAAAAATACCAACCAGTTACATAAAGCAGCATAAAGTGTTTAGTTAAACATCTTAGAATGTCATTTTAGGCTCGACTGGAAAGCAGCAGTGGCTCAGTTTGATATGATGAGAACAAGAATCTGTTTTAAATAAATATTGCATGCAGCTGAAGGCAATCCTTTTACTCAGCCTGAAGCAGACAATGAGGTAAAAGTTCTTATTTACCACAATATCTTAAGATCTGGAGAACATTTCTAAGTTTATCTGTACGGCACATTTCAGTTCAAAGTGCTTTACGTCATAGTATTATATAGTCGTCAGTTATGAAACGGCAATAAACATTACATTTTGTCCAACGTCATTATGAAAATTATCAAGCAAATACACATCAAAAATGTTGACCAGTAGTTGTGTTTCCATTAAAGTTGTGTGCAAAACTTTGATATTCTGCTAATGACAAAAAAACAACAACTGCAATTGCGGCGTTTCCACTAAATAAGAAGCGCAATTAAAATCACACGTGAATAAGTTTTTTTTCACGATAAGTTGTTAATAAACATGTCACGCTGATATCCTTCAGCTATTTCCTGTCGTCCTCTTCGTCGTTCCGCCAGTAGTAAAATCCGGTTGTCGATCACGTGACTCGTGTGATGTGAAATGTGTTTTGATACGGCCAAAAAAAACCC
Source organism: Poeciliopsis paucimaculata (assembly GCA_903067055.1). Classification (NCBI taxonomy): domain Eukaryota; kingdom Metazoa; phylum Chordata; class Actinopteri; order Cyprinodontiformes; family Poeciliidae; genus Poeciliopsis; species Poeciliopsis paucimaculata. The sequence goes on along the minus strand of CAEGAD010096344.1, from coordinate 124,311 downwards.
CAAAACAAAACAAAACCTTATCCTAGAGCAAAACTTTTTTTAAAAACTGAAGTTTTTTCAGGATTGGTACGTTTACATTAAGCAAATTTATTTTCGGAATTCCAATTTGGGCAATGGATACATTGCTATAGTTTTATATCCCACTAATAAAGGCAACTCTAAGCAAGTGTGTTCCCGGTCTTGATTTAGAGGAGCTCAGTGTTTCAGCTGTTTTTTAGTGTTCTGGTTGCAGATTGGTGGTGCAGAGAATGTCTTCTTTTTGCGGGACGGATAATCATTCAGCTCCTTCAGACTAGCCAGCAGCGATTAGTAAACACCTGATCTTACTGCTAAGCTGATATGAGTTACGTCTCAGTGAAATGCTGGTCAAAACTTTCCTAAAGTGTAAGTAAAGGAGTGATGTGATGACTTCCTGAAGGCGGAGTTTCAAAAAGCGGGAGCTTCTTAAAGAGACAGAAGCACAATTTTAAGGCGATCAATTACAATGTCAAGCTTCTTTTTAAGTCATATTTGATGTGCAGCATTTTTGTAACAATTGTAGGTAACATAGTCAGTTGATTGTGCTGTTGAATGACACTATGTGGCTGGAAAACACAATACTTCCCTTTTGAGGTTTAGCTTTGGAAATAAATGCTGTATTTTTTAAATATATAAATTAAGGTAACATCCATGCATGTATCCATCCATCATCTCTTTCCAATTTTTCACACTTAGACTTTTTGCCATTAGGAAGCATCTGGAAAACTTCCAGAGTTGATCGGAAAAGTCCTTCTCTCCAGCAAAAACAGTTGGTTTTTTCAAGACGACGACGACGACGGGGCGTTTGAGGCTCTCACAACGCACCCGGAGCAGATGGGCCGTTTTAAGCCCTCCAGCATGACGTTCTCCATCCACTCTGCTTTCATCTTCCCTGAGAGGAGCCGCCACAGGGAGGCGCCGCGAGCAGATGTCTGAGCACATCCCGGCCGCGTCTGTTAAACAAAATAAAACATTACCTCTGCGCTCTGTGGGACTCCACAGATTTTCCTCACACGAAAACCTTTTCGTATGAAAATGTATTTTAATTCTGCAGTTTGTGAAAAGAATAAAATAATTAATGGTAACAAAAAAAATCCATTTTAATATGCTGATGTTACTGCAAAACCCCAGATTCAACTATTTGAATTAATCAACTTTGCTTAGAAACATACCTCAATAGCAAAAGGCAATCTACATTTTAGGTAGATTATGACATTTCTCGTCAATAGAAAATGATCTTGAGATAAACAAGCCATTTTTCTGATACTTACTTTATTATCTCTGGGTAATTAACTCTTTCAATCATCTTAACAAACCTCATCTTACATTAGATGTTTTTGTTCTCTGACTTTATCATGTTGAGATTGAGGTGAGGCACATGAGGCACGCGTTGCCGAGGTTATGGTTTAATGCTAAAAGCCTCCTCATACCAAAACATGTCTTACAGATATAATGGTTTAGTTCCCAACGTCTCAATAATGAGGCACATTTTTTTGCTGATGTAACGTTTAGTTGTTGGGGGGGCTTTGTGGCGGGAAAACAAACCATCTTGTTTATGACAGTTTAGTTCTGTCATGAGGTTTTAACCATTTTTCCCATTTAGAAACAAAAGAAATTGAAACTAATAGTTTTTCTCAGTGTACACGTGGCCCAATCTTGCGGGATCTTTCCCATCTTTCCCTTCTGAAGGATCTATTGTACACCGTTTCAATTTCGTGCTCTCCTTCCATCTCGATTCAAGGTGTCATGTTAAAGTCTCCCATAAGGACAAAGATCAGAAGAAATCAAACGCCTCAACCAGAGACGGAGGCATGCAGAGAGAGGAGCTTATGAAACATGTGTTCTACTTGAAGCCAAACAAAAATGCTGGATAAATGCCATGTAATACGGTGTTAAGGGCTTTGCGGGAGGAAGCACGGGATGTCTTTCTTTTCAAAGTAGATTATAAAAGTCAAGGTCAAGATGATCGCTTTTTCACAGCTACGCAGCTGCCAGATCAGAATGTAACTTAATAACGATAACATTGAGCTCTACTTTCATTCAGATTTTATTTTATTTTTTTTAACTTTCATTCTTTTTTTTCTGTCACAAAAAAACAGCCTTTTTGTTGCAGTTTTGGGCAAACGCTCCTTCTATTCTTGGATGCTGTGCAGTTGATTTTTTTTTTTTTTTTTTTTTTAAATACTTTCTCATCAAAATTTGTTATGCGTAACCACAGCAACAAGACGGTTTACAATAGGTGATTGACACCTGCAAAAGCTGAAACAATGCCACTACTGAAGCCCCAAATGCCAAAGGAGTTGAAAAGATGACATGGTGGGTACAGAGCAGGAGAAAAGGAAGGAACTTCAAACCATCTCTTCCATCAATCATAACAGACAACGTGAGATCATTAGCTAACAAGATGGACGAACTTCAAGCCTCGACAAGGACTCAGCAAGACCGTAGGGAACGCAGTAAACTCCCAGCAGTAAGTTTCTGCCTGCAGTTCGGCTGTGTTATCTCGGCAGCTGCTTAAGTTCCACTCTCTGCTGTTGCTGTGATGTCATCAGCTCAGTTGTTGCTAAGCTACAGGCGCGAACCCTCGATGCATCCGTGGCAATCTCCAAGCAGATTTTTCTCTGCTTGGAGTATAAGCATCCTGTTCAGAGACAACCTGTGAGAAAGCTGAAGACGCCCCGCTGGGTTGTTGTGAGGCCACTGATTGGATTGCTCTGTGGCAGCCACATCCTTTTGTTGAAAAACAGATTGTCACGTCTTGACACAGGGAACCTTTTACTTTTTCCGTGTTTGTAAAATAAATTGTATAATCTTAACATGACAAAGATTGTTGATAAGTTTCAACAAAATAAATGGGCAATATTATGTACATTTACATCATGTTATGCCTGTCTGCTCTCCTGCCAGTTTTTCCTACCACTCAACTTTCTGTTGAACTGCTTGAATACAACACTCTGGAAAAATGCACAGTGATTTTTATTTATTTATTTTTTTAACTTTTTGAGCTGAATTATGTAAGCGTCTTCCATATCCCACACCCTAAAAGAAGTCATGTGGCATGGAATCATAAATCATCAATGTTCAGAAATATTGAGAAGCCATCAGACCAGGAGGCGTTTTCATATTCACCTGATTATATAATCAACAGTTGGCTGTTTGAGGGGGGTGAGGGGTTACACCGAGTGGTCCATCCTCTTCCTCGCTCCTCCTCATCCTCCATGCTGTGTTTGGTGACAAGATTTCAGCGCAGACCTGCTGTGTGCTTCTTCTTCTTCTTCTTCTTCTTCTTCTTTTCTTTCTTTCTTTTTTTTTTTTCTCCATTTGAGGTTGAATGGAGGACTTAACAGAGCTCTCCTGCAGACATTTTCTCCTCTCCGGGGATCCCCACTGTAGATACAAACAGCCCAGCCTCAGTTTGCTGTGATTTCTCCCAGCGAAAGCCGACGTTTCCGCGCTTCTCCGAGCGGCGAGCTTCACCTGAAAGCGGCGACAAGGCGCGTTTTATTTGTATTTTTTTTTTTTTTTTAATTTTTTTTTTTTTCCAACATCCCCGGTGGACGCAGTCGTAGCGGGACTACCTGTTTGCTTCCCTCCGGAGGTTGGCGCGAGCGTCTGCCGCCCAGACTGGTATCCACTGAACGGCGCCGCTGGTGCTACACACCTACTGACCTACTTTGTGTTAGTTGGGAGGGAAAGCCAGTTGAGTCTTTTTTTTTTTTTTCCTTTCTTTTCTTTCTTTCTTTGAAAGAGATGAAAGGTGTTGTGGACACAGCGGTGACCCCGCGGGGAGAGCTCCAGTGAAAACAGCCACAAGTCGACAGGGAGGCAGCAGGAATGGCCGCGTCTCGCCACCTGGACCCCGGGCTGCTGCTGCTGCTGCTGCTGCTGCTGCCGGCCTGCTGGAGGGCGCCGGCGATGGTCGGTGGAAGTAAGTCACTTCGTCTTTCTGAAATAGTGAGTAATGCACAAATAGAGTCTTTTACTAATTGAATTCGAAATGTCAAACAACAGGCACCGAACGTTCGATAAATAAATCGTTTTCTAAGATTATAGCCATCACCTTTGAAAAATGATTCAAGTCAAGGTCTGCTCATGGAAAGTTAAGTGGAAGAAGGAAGAGTTTCCTGTCAGGAGGGTTTTACAACATTAGGAAAACATAATGTGATTTTTGGTTGGGATTCTCTTCTGTAGGTCTGACCTCGGTTGCTAAGATCCATATTAGATGAAAGCAAAACAAAACATCCAACTGGCCAAATATTTGACATAAAAGCTTAACTTTGATATATGGTACCTACTGACGATGCACACATGATAGTGACATCATTTCAACTTGATATATATTTAAAAAAAATAAAAAATAAAAAAAGTTTTGCTGAAAATTTCAATAAGACTAAGTAAAACATAATTGTAATACTTGCATTACATCTCATCTTCATATGTGTTCTTCATATTCTGTTTGTTAATATTGTGTGATTGTGAATGTGGTCACATCGGTAGTAATTTCATGTGCTAAAGTACAAAAGCAATTTTTAACGTAATTCTGATTTTCTTTTTTTGTCTTTTTGTTAAGCACTTGTTGCAAATGTAGAAATGCAGATTTGCGCATCTTTGTTTGATCGTGTTTCATACTTTGTGCACATGTAAATGCTACGGTTCCTTTGCGTGACATCGACGGCGTTTCCTGTTACGGCAAATCACACTGAGCGCCTTTAAAAGTTTTTTTTACTGAACTATAGAAAGTTATTCTCGTAGCTTGATCTTGCTTTTCTGTACTACCAGTGTTAAACAAAGCAGAACTGTGAGCACTTCCACAGTCCTACAAGATTGAAATAGCGAGAAAAATAATTAAATCTGAGGCTCTGGTAGTTGTTGAAAATATTATTCAGTTTAACCTAGCAGAAATGGACACATGTAAGCTTTTATTTCCTAATCTCTAACATCTTGACAAGCTACATTAAATGTACAAAGCTAGTCAAATTACATTGTACAATATATCATATTTTGTGTCATGGCTGAAAATGTATGAAAATGTAACACACAAAGCATCAAAAGACAAGTACTGCACCATTGAAACGTCAATTTAATATTTATGTTCTATCTGCTCACTTTTGTGTGCAGCTTTAAAGTCAAAGCACTACTGAGTCGCTCATATTTGTAAGTGAGGATGACACTTGTTCATGTGGCGTGACTGCACATGCTGTGACAAACTGGACTTCACAAGCAGGACCAGGAAGTTCTGACGCTATGAAGTGTCGTACTTGTCCTGTTGTGTGAGAGCGGTCCTTCAGCTTTTTATGGCTGTTGCGATAAAAAAGAACAGTGTAGAGCGCTGATATCAACTGAGAAACAGGAATATTTCAGGCATTAAAGCGTAATAAATATCTCAAATAATTTGTTTCGACTCAGTGATTCCTTTCCGCTGATAGAGCAGTCAGAGCAGATCCGTGCTGTATTGGATGACTTGTCGTTTTCCTCTAGATATTAGCCAGACACGCTGATCGACTCTTGATGCCAAGTAGCAAAGTTTTCTCACCTTCTCCTCGGATTCTTGGGGCGTAATGAAAACTTCTCTTTACAGTTTTCCATTTCCTAACCATTAGTTCTAAATTTCAGTGTTCTGGCCAATCAAAAAAGGCGGCTTTCGTAGGATGTTGTCAGTGGTTGCAGGAATCAAAACTCCAGATGCCATCTGCGTAAAGGTAGACAGTGATGTACCTTTATAAGTGTACGGTGGTTGTTTTTGATGCGTTCTCTAGCAAAAAATTCTACTAAATCTTTTTGAAATCAATTTTTGCCTTCGATTAGTTCAACTGGAACAAAAGTTTGAATGTTTATTAGTAATGGAACTTAAACAGCAGATACCCATGTGTGCAATGAAATCAGAAGCACCTACAGGTACAGTTATTAACCTGCATCCGTCTGGCGTTAGCATGCATTTCATTCCGACACTTGCCACCTACATGCAGACTTTTAACGACCAGTCCAACCCCCACATGGCAACAGCTCTCCCCTACTGTAGCAACCCACCCTCAGCCAATACAAAGCACAAACCACAGAGCCACACGGATGACTGGTTTATAAAGTTGTGACGAGCAAATCATTTGGTTTCCAGACGATTTTTATTTGTTTTCTATGCGAAATATCGTTTTTCTTAACCCACACTCAAGATTTTATTTTATTTTTTAGGATCACACGTCCTACAAAACACCTTGGTGAATTAACAAAAGTGCTAATGTTATTAAATATTGTTTGACTCTGACACATTTTTCAAGTAGAAGGCTTTTTTTTTTTCATTTTTTTTTTTCAAAGTCCACACTCTACAGCAATGAAATGTAAATTGCTGACGATTAGATTGCTGCTTCCTGCATGTCCACATTTGCCTCCAAGCACAAAATGTCCACTAGAAGTCAAATGTGAATTCAAAACCTCAACCAGGAGGCAACTGTATTTGCAAAATGAGGAAAATATGACTTCAAAATGACTTTCCCTTGAGGAAAATGTGAGCGCAAATGCAGGAGAAAAGTGATCAGTTTCTTTCAGTCGCAACTTTATGATCCAAATGTATCATAATTTTGGGTCATTTTAATACTTTCACTTGCGGTTGTGATGTTTTCAGAATTAAAATATCTTCTTATGCAGTGTGTTGCATAAGTTTTTCTTCTTTTTTTTTTAATGTTATGTTTTCTACACATTTTGAAATTGAGAAAAACTTGATCAGAAGCAGGAAAAAGGAAGTCGTGATCATTTTAATGATCCTGGTTCAATAATACGGCTGTAGGAGAAACCCAGCAGAATTCTATTAAAAATATCCTCATAGATTTTAAAAAAAATGTCGTTTTTTTTTTTTTTTTTTTTTTAAGATAGGTGTATTCATAAATAGTTTACTACAGGAGTCTTTTATATCATCTGCAGCTCAGAGTGCAGGACACAAACACAGTTTCACACTAATGTGCTTGATTTAAAGGAACAGTACATAACTCGTATGAATTATGTTTTCTACATATATGCTAAAACAACCGACATGTCCTGGCGGTATTATGTGAGGCAGAAATTTTCTAGGGGGAGCAGCGCGCACGTGGACATGATTGACAGCGCTCTGATTGGTCGTTCTAGTTAGCACTGGGAGAAGTTCGAGGTGCTCTTTTATTTATTTATTTATTTATTTCATATTATACCGTCATGACGTAGTGACAGTTTAAATAAATGTCTCAGTTTTTCTTTATAAAAGCCACAAACTGCAGCTTTAATGCGAGTGGAGTCTCTGTTTGCGCCTTATATTTCAACAAGACAAAGTGATCTGGGGAAAAGTGTGAAGGCCACAGCAAACAGCCGATCAGGTGGTCCAGACTGGCCTCTTCCACACTCCCTGATTAACGAGCTGCAGCAGCAGCAGTGTGCTTGAATCACCGGCGGCCGGCTTCCTGCTTGTTGGTCATTGTTAATCAGACTAGCACGACGATGCCAAATCAACGCTCTTCGTCTCGGCAGAACAAGACGAAGCCAATCGCGCTCATGAGCCTCCACGTCGATTTGTGCAGTAATATGCGCTCTTCGTTTTCCCCACACGCGCCGACCGTCATAAACGCCTCGACCTCGCTGCAGCTTGTCATCCCGCCACCACTTTTGGTGCAAATGGAAAGAGGGGGAGAAAAAAAAAGTGTTCCACCACCGGTGTTATTTCCCTGTTCAATAAATCCCAAACATCTGCTCGGACGCAGCGGCACACAGCTGAATTGAGGTTATTTTTAGAAATATGAAAAGCGTGCATTTAAAGCCGTGGAAGGGCTTGAAGCATCGGCGCAGGCTGTGGCCTTCTGGGGGTGGGGGGGAAATGCAAAAAATCACAATCAGAGCTCTAAAAGCTCAGCAAATTGCTACCAGTAAACTAAAACACCAATCTTTAAATAAAGTCCAAGGTATCGCCTGATAGTTGTGGTTGAATTACGCATATCTGTATTTCTAAAAATCTGGATAAGCTGCTTTCTAGGCCACTCAAGAGTCTTTAAAATGAGGAGAAAGCTGTTGTGCAGATGTCATTAGGAAGGAGAATGGAAGACATCACAAATGTGCGCCGACTGTGGAAGCAGGAGGGTCGTATTGATGCGCAGCAGGGCGAAGGCGGTTTTTGTTTCTCTGTCTCACTGTGGGGCTCTGAATCTCTCTTCTCCACACTGTTGCTGTCGCCATTTTTATTCCTCTGTGACACCCAGAAGCTTGAGCATCCTCCTTTCCTCCTGCGTGTTTTTTGTTAATTGCGCTGGCAACACCGCTTCGCCTCTTCTAGGACGTGCACCTGACTGCAAGGTCAAGTTGATTTTGCAGCTCATTTCCGTTTAAAGTAATGCATTTTCAGACTTAATGTCACGTGCCGGAGAAGGCTGTTGAGCATAAAATGAGTGCAAGTTGCAGTTGACGTGCATAAGTGGTTCTGTGTGCGAGGGAGGAAGGAGACTTCAGAATAACGACGAAAATGTAAAGTGATCCGGTAGAAAATATGCATTTTTTTAATGTCTTCTCGTTTGAACAAACGTATTCACGTGTGATTTTAATTCTTAATTAAGTTTTGTGTATATTTGTGATGGAAACGCAGCTAGAGGTGGCATCAGGGGCACATTGGTCTTTGAAGACTGGAAATGTAAGGGGGACCACCAGTAATTCGAAACAGGCAATTGTATCCACAAGAACAATCGGTAGGTAAAAAAGACCACTCAGAGGCATTTATGTACATCAATTTGCACATTTGAAAGCCAATTGACCAACACATGCAAATGGGAAAACGACCCCCAATCGGGAGGTTTGAAAGCAAAACAATTGCAAAGAGGCAAATGTGAAAACTAACAGAACAACGACGAACCAAATGTTAAAGCAAAATTACCGCCGGACAAATTTAAAAACAAAATATCAATAAAAAATCTGCTAAAACAAATGAATAAAATGCAAATTTACAGAAATTAACAACACAGAGACAAAAAAAGTGACCATCAGACAGTCACTGAAAAAGTACCGTGACTCAACAGAAGGCAGACTCTTGGACGGAGTTTGTATCTTGCGAGAGTTGGAATGTTTTCATAATAAACTCAGTATGAGCATGTTTAATCAGTATTCATAGTTTGTCAGAACGTTGCACAGCCTGGACACTCCAACACGTGCGCAGACATCCATCCATCTTTACAAAGTGGTGGGAAGCCATTATCCAGATTAAGCTGTCCAAGTCTATTAGCTAACTGTTGCATTAGCGTGATCTACAGTCCACTGTCCGACTCCACTTGTACGTCACAGATTACGCTGGGAGGAGAGGTAAACATCCCTCATCACCAGGCTTGTTTTGGGTTTGATTACTTTAGTCTTGTCGAGGGCAACAAAAAATCTCAACCTGGGTTTTGCTTGGAAATACAGATGCTGAACTTACGGCAGGGCATGTGGGTAAGATGTACAGCTGACCTGTGTGTCCCGCTCTCTATGCCGCATGCGCCTCGCAAGCGGGATAACAAACATGGTGACTTTCGGCAGGGTTGCCAGATCTGACAAACGCAATATAAAGCCCATCCAAAACACACACACGCACACATACATGCACACACATATATGCAATATGTTTGGTCTTCCTTTATATTGAGAGTGTAATAGGGCTTGGAACACGATCAGAGTTCCTGAAAGTGGAGTTTTAGAAAACGTCTTCAGGAGCTTCTTAAAGAGACATTGGCCCAATTTAAAAGAGCTAAATGTTAACGTCAAATATCTTTTAAGTCATATTTGATATATATGTGGTATTTTTGTAAGGCAGCAGTTACTTGATTGTGCTCTAAAATTATATCATGTATAATGCTGTTCCTCGTTTAATAAGTCACTTAATTCTTTCTATTTTGGCCCTCCGCATTTTCTGCTTTTCCAGATCATTAAACAAATTAATTTATTAAAGTTCATTAATAAATTAAATTAAAGTTCAGACGGGCAGATGGATCAATAGTTTCGACAGATGCATAAATGCATCAAAGGATGGATGATGACTAAGGCAACGGGACAGCGCGTCGTCTTATTTTTCAAATTCCCGTCTTTCCCATCCCGAGTAAAGCAAGAGCTCGGCACTTGTCACGTAAAAAAAACTCTTATAGTCGGCAAGTCAGACATCCTGAATGGGTTGTTAGCATTAGCATGGTGTTTACCCACCATTACTGCTGTGTTGTGATCCTAAGGACTAGATGCTGTGAATCGCACACCAACACCTTCCAATTAGAGCCTCCAAGCGTATCATTCGCAGAGCAGCAGAGTTGATTTAACGGAGTTTCAAATTGAAAACAAACGGAGGTCAAACGAGGACCTCCTCTGCCTTTCGACGGCGGCTTTGTGCCTTTAACATTTCTATATCTCCAGGGGGAGATTTTTGTAGGAAAATGGAGGACATGCGGAGATTGACAAAAACAAACATGTGTACACATAATGCAAAGAGGCGCGACGAGAAGGCGTTCCTCCTACACGCTCAGAGCCGCGTTTCACGCTCCCTGCCAACGACAGACGAGATCCCCCTGAAGTCTCGCTACGCTACGGTTGCTGCAGCCCACCGCCTTTCATCAGGCAGCGCCGAATAGGCTTCTGCAATTACATTACATTACATTACACACACACACACACACACAAGGAGAGGAGAGGCTGAGACGGAGTCAGTAAGACGGAGGACAAAACAGATGGAGTACAAAGGAAAGTGGATGGAAGATGATGGGATGGGAAACAAATGAAGGGCAGAAAAAGGGGGGAATAAAGCTATTATTCACAGCAGATATCAAGAGGTGGTGATTTTCAATCTTTTTTGGTTTTGATGAGCAAAGTGCGATGATAGACAAATGGACCTCTGTGTAAAAAAAAAAAAAGGGAGAGGAATGTGAGGGATGATTTCTAGCAGCTCAGATGGCCGTCAGAGCACACTCTGTTCCTTCGTGTCCTTCTCTGCTCTGTTAGTCTGAATTACATATTTATAACCATTCATTTTTTATTTTCTTTTAAAGGACACGTTTAGTCATCTGCTGCTTTTAAGTGCTCCACGCTAAATTATGCTAACATGACAACAGAGACCTCTACTAGGGAGAGTGACAAACACACAAAAGCTTGGAATGGTTTGGGAGTTTCTCTGTTGTCAAAATCATATCTTCTGATTCAGATTCCTACAGAAATATGACTGTGTATCAAACATTTGACTTCCTAATTTAACACCTTGAAATTGGGTCTCTGTCTCTTTAAAAACTCCTGCTCTTCCTGAAACGAAGTCATCACAACATGGCTCCTCTGCTAAACCGCTAAAGTTTTCACTTGCATTGCACTGAGTAGTAGTTCCTATAATGTGCAGCTCCAAATGGTGTTTGCTAATTTCTGCCAGCTAGTCTGAAGGAGCCCAGGCGTTTAACACAGCTTAATGGTTGCCACGGGAGACTACAGGATTTCTCAGACATGACTGAAAGAATCAAGACAACCCTCCAGGTGTGTTTGTGATCAGGAGATAAGATTATAATACACTGTGAAGCTTTTTTTGTATAAGATCAAAAATTTGAAGAGGAACAAGTTTCCACCTCGCCATATTTTTGTCATAATTATAAATCTCAGCTTTGAAGTTCAAAGTTCATTAATATTTAAGCAAACGTTCGTGTTTTGGGTGTAATTTTGAAAAGAAAAAAAAAAGAACTTCAGTAGACGCAGCAAGTGTGTTTGCCTCCTTTTGCATCACCACTTGTTCCCATCTGACGTCTTTGCATCGCCGTGTTATGTAATCACTCCCAGCTCCAAAACATTAAATGGGCTCCAAAAAAATAAAAAAAAAATAAAAAATACAAAAGCTGCTAAGATGTTAAGTTTCATCTTCCAGATGATAAGCCAGAGAGACATTGCCTTACAGTGAGAAAATGCCACAATTTGTACCTCCACTGTATCATAAAATAGTCGCTGGCCTCAAAATGGCCGCTCGCTTTCTTCTCCCACCTTCCCGGCCTGCTTTCATCCAGTCGACTTGCGTATCCGGGACGCAACGGTTTGGTAATCCTTTCCCATCAGCCGCCAGCCAGCGTTCTGGGAGTATCTGAAGGAACTGACGCCCCCGGAGGTTCGGGCTTACTTCTGTGGAACCTGGTGCCTTTTATTTTAATGAGTCTGGAGCTGGTTTGTGCAGAGAGCAGAGGATGGCAGAGTTCTTAGCCTGACATGTTGGGTTTTGGAGCTTTGGAATTAGCGTGAACTGATCCGTGTGACTATTTGGTGAGTTTGTGTGGGTGGTAGAACTTGTGTCTTAGCCAGGCTGGAAATGAGTCAGACTCATCTGTTCCCGGAGCACAAAAAAACCCAAACATAATTCTGATGCAATAAGGGGCGACCATTCCATTTCCTTAAGCACTTAGCAGTAATGATCCAATTTGGGCATATTGGATGGTCATGCAAAAGGACTGAGGAAGGAAATGGGTCATCTAGTTATCTATTGATTTTTTTTTTTAAATTTTTTTTTTTTCATTCACACCACAATTACTTAACCTTTCGGGTTAACAAATATAGGTAAAATGGAATTTCATAGAACCCTAGGTGATGGATGGATAAACAGATGAATTGTTGAATGATTTTTGAGGTAAATGGATGGAAAGAAAATCCTAGAGCAGCATTCTCCACTAATTAACACCAATGCAAATTTCCTGACTCTAATTGGGCTTTTTGCTGTTGATGCCCTAATTGGCTGCAGTGCGGACCCTTTGACTGCCTCTTTCTTCTGCTTCACACACAAACATTACAGGGACACACACTTCTATCAGGCGCACACTAATTGCCTTCTGCAGCTGGAGGAGCTGACCAGAAATATGCAATTCTGTTCCCGTCGCTCTCTCAAAAAGAAACTGAAGTGGATAAACTGGAACGATCGATGGGTATTGACCCACTGTAAAAACCAAGTGATTGATGCCGTGATGAGTTTTTATGACAGTGAGAAGGTCACTGAATAACGTCAGGGTTTCCTTTTGTGTCTACTTTTGTTTTTGCATTTGCTTTCATTTTTGTGCTTCTGTCGGCTCGAGTCTTAAATGTTGTGTCTTATGCGTTCATCTGAATTTTTCAATGTTATTTCCCTTTGCACCGTAATGCTAAAAGAACAAAGCGCTCTTAGGTAGGAATTGGCAACATCAGGAAATCTGAAAGTAAAACGAAGGATCTCCTCTCTCAAGAAGATGATTAAGACTTAAATTTTAACTTAAGAAGCTAAATGCAACTGTCATCTCAATAATTATTGAGTTGACACGAAGTGATGAGATGTTGTAGTTGATAGGCTAAGTGTGCTAATATGTGATTTAGGATGCTAAAGTAGTCAAAGATGTCAAATCAATACTTATTGTCAATAAGTAAATGCTGGTCTTGAGATGAGATGTTATAACAGATATGCTAACTGTGCTAATTTGTACCTTAAGATCCTAATTACAATCAAAGATGTCCACTCCGTTAGCCTTTCCTTCTTTTAAAGTAGAAAAAAACTTCTGTCCTTCATCAGGTGTGATGTTGCCTCTGCCCTTTATATAAATAATTAATAAAAGATAATATAGATGCTTTTGATATGGTTTTAATAAAGACGGGTCTGAGTTTAGAGATTGGCAACAAAGTGATTGGTGCATCAAATAATTGAGGGTTTTCAGATAATGCATATGGAATCAGCCATGGGAACTGAGATCATGATTTGTGTCGTTACTTTTCAGATATTTCAGCGTTCAGGGTTTTTAGGATTTTTCCATCCTTTATTCGTGGTGAGGAAGCGCTCTCGTAGCTTCACCCTTTTTTGTATTTGCTTTTATTTTTATTGCTTTCTTTTGCATTTTCAGAAGAGCACCTAACACAGACTAAATGTTTAGCTACTGATTTCTGAAAATCGAGCGGGGCTAAAATTTCTTAAACTAAATAATCACCAACTATTTTAGTTGCATGAGACAAACATTGTTTCACAACACTTTTGAAGTCATTTTAATGCAAACTGTACACATTAATTAAGGAGTAACTGTTGCTTAGAAAATAAGGTAAGGTTTGAAAATAGTCTAGATCAATAATCATGCTTAAATATCATTCATTTAACTTTTCCTTTTGTCTTTCTCAGTGATTTTTTTTTTCTTTTAGTATTGTTGCTTGCTTTTGAAAGTCAATCTTTTGCCTCATCTATCATCTTTAGGACTTTTTACCATGAGTGTTCTATCAATGAATCCCATCAATAAATGTTGCCTCGGCGTCCCTGTTACTGGCCGTCCTGACAGCTCGTGCGTGTGTGTGTGTGTGTCTGCGTGTGTGTGTGTGTGTGTGTGCGTGTGCGTGTGTGTGTGTGTGTTCACAGCTGTGCCAGCGGCGCCCGTGAACGTCTCGGTGACCCAGCTGAGGGCGCACTCAGCCATGGTGACCTGGAACGTCCCTCAGGGTGACATGGTCATCGGCTATTCCATCTCTCAGCAGGTACGTTCGGCCGTCTGGGTCCTCATCCGTTCACGTCGCACGATGGGAAGACCTGGAGCGCTGCCACACCGGGAGGGGGAGCGGCCGCTAACGCAGCCTCTCCAAAAATGAATTATAGATTTCTTTGTGATCTTCTCTGTCCCACGAGGGGCGGACAATTCTCCACTTTGTCTGCAGGACCTTTAAAACACTGCGTCATTTTATTAGCCCTGCAGGCAACCAGCAATCTGCTCAGAAACACTTTGAGGGGATTTGCTCGTAAACATTTAAATCGTCTGAAGGTCTGTTGAAGTCAGCGCTGGCAGTGGAGCCACGCTGGTTCCTGTAAGAAATAATGAAAAGCACATTTCTTGATTAAGACCTGCACAAGCCTCCAGTTATGGAGAAAAACTTAAACGTAACTGTAGAAAGGGGTAAAAACAATAAATGAATAAAAAATCTGAGAAAATGTTCAACTTTTAATACTCATAAATTTCTGTTTTTTTCTAGAAAGTTTCTGAGATTTTCTATAAAATAGAAAATGTTTGACTTTTCAAGCTGAGAAAGTTACTTGTTTTTTTTTTTTTTTCTAAAAATTTTGATGTCAATCTGATAACTGACTTGATTGAGAGCGTTTGTTTGTTTGAACTTAAGTGCCTAAAAAGTGCCTAAAATATCTTTAAACAACCTTTTTAAAGCCGACTTGTAAACTTTGTCCCACTTTAATAACTTTGGATGAGTTATTAAACGTAATCCTACCTGTTGCATCTTAAAACATTTTTTCCACTGGAAAGCGGAGGAGGTGACAAAGCAGGCCCGCATCATGACAGGACCTCCGCTGTGCTTTAAACCCACAGTGGGTTTCATATTGGTGCGCTCTCTGGCCAATCGGAGCTGTAATTAGTCTAAATGAATCGAGCTGCAGTGCAGATCAATTCTCCTGTTACATCACCCCGTTCTCGCCTCTCCCGCTAACTCAGCTCGGCTCATTTTCATCCGTTTTTTCCCCCCCTTCTTCTTTCCACCACCTACGGTCTTTTGGCAAACGGGGAATCGAACATTAGCTGACTTCTGAATTCGAGCCGTCTCCATTAGCGCTAATGATTTTGGCTCCGACTTGTCCTTACAGGAGGAACATCTCCGGCTGCTGCGGTGCCAGATCTGCTTGTTGATTTTTCTTCTTCTTCTTCTTCTTGTTTTTCTGTTTTTAAGCTTCCAGGTGGTGTTTGGAAGAAAACACTAAATGAGGATGTAAACCGTCTCTTGCCACAACCTCAGAAGGCTGTTATGTAAAAGCCTTACTCAAATATTAATGGAGGAGGGCGATGGGAGCAGGTAGATGCAGCAGCTCTTTTCTTCTGCCGTTAGTCATCAGGATCAGGAGGGGGCTCTACAAAGGAGCAACGCTGCAGTTATATAAAACGCCAATCATCAACCACTCTTTATTCTGTAAGAAATAACAAACAAACAAAAAAAACAACAACCATCCCTTTAAAAACCGGTTGCTTCCCGGTTTCATTAGCGGCTGCTTCATGAGATTGCTTCCCTCTCCACTGCGTGCGAAGGAGAAGCGGGACGAGGGAGCAATCTCTGACGAACAGTTGCTGCTTCGCTCGTCTGAAGCAGCTGGAAATCCCAGAGCGCCCCGGCTGCCGAGGTTCACACAGCCCCGTGCTCCGGCAGGAAGTAACCCAGTTTCATAACCGTGCTTCTGAGACTCACTGGCGAATCTCGTTTTGACATCCCGCGAACCGTCAAAAAGGCCGACGTTCGTCAAGTAAGCCGGGCCTGCAGGACTGTAAAGACTCAGCCTTGTTTGTCTTGACAAACTTCCGATTTACTGAACATCCAACTTCTCCTCTACCAGTCGCACTATAAATAAGTCTGCTTTAGGTTTATTTTTTGCCACTTTGGCTCCGGTAGATGAGTTATCAGCCGCAGGTGGGAGGTTGCCGTATTCAGAGGATGGAGGTCTTGTTAAAGTTTCCTGAAAGCTTCAAAAGCTAAAAGCTCCTCAGGGACACGGCGTTAGTCGGGACGTCGAGTGTTTGATGTGGATTTTATTCACTCCTTTTTAAAAAGAAGACAAAAAGACGTCGGATTTCTGATTTTTTATTTCGTTTTTATACATATTAATCCAAATAAATGTGCTTATCATGACTAGGTATTTCACAAATAAGCACTCAATATTTTTTGTTGGCTCCTTTCTGAATAAATTCCTGCCTGTAGTTCTGCTGAGGCACAATGGGTCTGGTTTAGCTTTAAATAACTAATTCATTTCTTAAGGCAGTTATTACCTAAATTAATCATTTAGATAAGTGACAAAGTCGGGCCATCACCTACAAACATAATGACAAATAATTAATCTGTTGTGATCTGGCTGTTAAATAACCCATAAACTGAAATATCCTTCCTAAAGTTTTTTTAGGAAGTTTTTTTAAACTTCCTAAAGTTTAAAAAAACTTTTGGAAGAATATTTAATAAAATATGGTAATTTTTATTTAGTTATGTATGCCTTTTTTGGGCTATTATTTTAGAAAGGTGGCTATATGTAATATGAGAGTCTAGCATGAATATTATTATGTTATTATTACAATATAATTTGAGCGACAGAGGTCTAATATGGTAGACCGCACAAGCAAGGAAAACCTGTGCTGAAGCTTTAGCTGAGTTAGCCTAGTTAACGTTTAGCTTTGTCACAAAAAGGGACATTTTAGCCCATTTTTAGGACTGTTTTATGTAGCCTAGTGTCAAGAAAGGGAACAAAATAGCCCATAAGGCAGACAAGCTCATGTTACTGAACTGTCAGTGGTTTAGCCACTCGTCAGAATGAAGTTTGAACAACCTGAATCAGTGCTAGCTCGGTTTGGATCAGTTTTAAGCATCAACAATGCAAAAAAAACAACTTTGTGAAATACACAATAAAACATTGAAATTGTTTATCCCTAAGCTTTGGTTAGGATTAGCAGAGCTTAGGATTCATCCCTGTGACAACCTCTTACTTTGGTCCTCCCTGAGACTAGCTAAGTGGCTAAGTCTGGAGCGGATAACTCAGATGCTATTTCTGTATAGACCATGAAAATATCAGCTTGAATAAACTGACTGAAGCTACAGTGTATTTTATGTAAATCACCCCAAACTCTCAAATTCTCTCTGTACATCATCCTTCCACGAAACTTTCCGTTAATGCAGCTTCATCAGCAGTGATCTTTTGCAGTCAGTCAGAAGTCTTCCTTGTGATCTGCTCTTATGCAGTGACTGTCTGAGAAGATGAATTATGAGATTTTGTTACGTGACTGAAAACTCTAGAACTTGTTTATAACATCCTAATTTACGGAAACTCGCCTCTGCATTGTATTCTACCATATTTCCGTATCTTCCTGAAATCGAGCCTGTTATGGGCTCTCTGCACTTTGCGGATTAGATTTGCTGCAGCTCCTTTCAGAAGCCATTCTTTTCCGTCTCCAGAGTTGGCCCCTGTTGGAGAATCGCTGATTGCCGAAGCTTTTTAAGTCCTAATACGCGTCGTGAAGCGTCTCATCTCGGAGATGATAAAAACCTCCTTCGCTGATGTGTCGCCTGCAACGCTGCCAGAGGAGCAGGGGACGGCCTGATTCAGACATCTGGAGAGCCCGGAGCTCGCCGTCAGCCGTTTTATTTATTGACTTTCCCTCAGCTTTTAGTTCTCTGCAGACACATTTATTAGATGGGAGCCTGAACTTTCTGCTGGCCTGATATTAAGAAATCTTTAATCCAGAGGAGAGGAAGGAGTTTATGAAGCTCAGCGGCGTGCTTACCTGGCAGTCGGGTTCAATCTCTGATGAGCAAACACTTCCGCCTCATGCTCAGCGAGCTGGAAATAGGTTTCATTTGCCCCGTTTCTTCAGTTTTTCCTCCTAAGCAGCCAGACTTTCTTGTAGTCTATTGGCTATAATCGTAGTTTTCGCTTTGTGTTCTGTGTCAACACATAATGAACTGCATCTGAACCACTGGCAAAGAGTAACGCTGCCAACACCATGCTTGAACCGACCAAAAAAAGCAAGGAAATTGTCTTCCTGAGAGTTAGCTGAGCATCATGTACGACAGGACTGCTAGAAGGTGAAGTAACAATAAAGTAAGTTTTTTTTTGTTTTGTTTTTTTATCTGCAGAGGCAAGACGGCCTGATGCAGCGCTCCATCCGAGAGGTCAACACGTCCAGCCGCTGGTGTGTCCTCTGGGACCTGGACGAAGACACACACTACAGCGTCCAGGTATCCCGTCTCTAGTGGTTGAAGTAGAACTGCTCTGAAGTTAGCAACGAAAAGCGGTTCGAATTTCAATCCACCGTCGCCGTTTGAATCCGTGTTGCTCCCTCAAACGCTACGTCATTTTCAGCCTGAGTAAAGCTGAAAGAGTCAGAGCTACTCTCAGCAACCATCACAGCCTGGACAGGATGTGCAATTTGGAGTGGTTCGTGCTTCTCCTCTACTGGGAAATGTCGGCCTGATTGTGGCATGATATTTTTTTTAGAAATTGTGGACTGTGCGCTGAAACCAATGAGCGGATATCTTGAAAACATGCCTTCACAAGGCTCCTATCTTCATAAATATGTTGCTACGACTTTCATTTCAAATCCATACAGATATGTTTTCAATTTAAAGGGGAAGAATTATGTAAAATGTACTTTTTTGAGCTTTACATCATGTTTTGTTATTCCCTCATAAAAAACAAACCTGGAGTGTCACTTTGATTCATTCACGCATGAATGAATCAAATAAATCAAGTGAATCAAAGCAACACTCCAGGTTTTTTTTTATTTTTTTTAAATCATTTAATCTCCCATGGCAACCATTCATTTTTGCAAATTCAGTCATGGCGGTTCAAAGGTCACTTAATAGTGAGAGTCACAGTATTCCCTTTTATCCAAACTTTATATAATCTCAGTGTATCAAAGCACCAAATCATTGGCTCACTTTAATACAGTTGTATAAATTGCAGTTGGTTACCATGGAGATATCTTTTTATACTGAAATAAATCACTTTTTATTTTTCATCTTAAATTTAGGGTATTTTGGTTTTTGTAACTTCAGAACTGACATTTACTTCTTCTTCATGATGTTCTGTCAAACTGGAATTTCCCATCAATTCCAGAAAACCAATATTTTGACTATGGATATAATATTTCATGTTGCGATCAAATGACTTGTTTAAAGCTTTAGGACTTGAGTTTCGCAGGAAACTCAAGTTTGGATCCAGGTTTGGATCCAACTGGAAGATTTTTAATGAATTGCGAATTGCAAAGCAATTCCTTCTTTCAACAATGTGTTGTTGTTTTTTTTTAAGCACGTTTTTATCTGTTAAGCGCAGATTAAACTGAATTACAAATTACAAAAAATGTCCATCAAGTATTGTAAAACGTTCTTCGGTATTTGATCAACTTTTAAAGTCGCTCTATTCCGTCGTTTAAGTGATGATGGAAAACAGAAGCTTATTATCTCTGAGGAGTTTTCACTGCAGAACGTCCTAATGAGAGCACACTTTAAAAATATGAGACTTTATTAGCCAATGAAGGGCTTTTCATTTTCCTAACTGACTCTAATTAACAGGGATTGTTGAATTAATTCTCTGTAGCGACTCTAAATTAATTTTTTAGAGCTGAAAGTTTAAATGGAGCTCAGAGTGTTTCCGTGGCGGCTCCGTCGTTGCTGGCTTTTAGCAGATGGGCGCAGTGACTCGGGCCGACCTTCAGCAGCAGGTCTAATGCTGTCGGCAGGTAGATGTCCTGCGGGGGGGTCAAAGAACGGACACCTCCGCACGTCTGGAGGGTTAAGAAAGGTGAAACTCCTAAGGGATCTGGGCGATTTATCCAGAACGAGGAAGCAGGAACGTTTGGGTTCAGTCCATGTCGGAGGACTCTTACGGGTGAAGTTCAGCGCCTGAATGGATCATTTCTGCCCTAAAACTCCTCTGAAAGTTTTAGGAAATGACGACTTAAAGAGAATTCAAGACGTTAAATTAAAAGTCAAATTTCTTTACAATAATATTTGATATATTCGGCATTTTTCTAACAACTGAAGATAAAGTGATTGTGCTGCAAATTGGCACTGTGCAGCTGGAAACGTAACGCTGCCCCTTTAATGGATTATTTGGCCCAAAGTAAAGTCTAGCTCCAACAATGCACTTTCCCTCTTCCTCTGACTCCACGTCTACGTCCTCCAGCAGTCGGAAGTCCTGGATCACAACCAAAGCCCCTCCTGAGCCAGACTCTTACATAACGCTCTCCTCTGGTCCCGTTAAGCTGTCTGTCTGTCTGTCTGTCTCTCTGTCTGTCTGTCTGTCTGTCTGCTGAAAGGTTGTCTCTTCTCCAACCCCCCTGTAGGTGCAGTCCGTCGGCCTGCATGGAGACAGCCAACCCAGTCGGCCCGTCCACTTCAGGACCCTGGAGAGGACCGACCACTATCCGGCCGGAGTCCTGGACCACCGTAAGTCCAGCTTATTTCGTGCAGCTTGTTTCATTAACAGGGCAGTTTGAGCGAAACAAACAGTAAACGTCACCTTTTGTCACCATCAACAAATCAATCACAAATGCTGATCAATGTTTCAGTTACGACCAATCAAAGGTCCCATCTGAAAGCTAAAAGCTTTTCGATGTGACTCTGCTGCACCACACCTGAATAGAGTAATTAGGTCATCAGCTAGACTTTTATGTGGCCCTCTAGACTCCAAATTACATCAATAAGTAAATAATTTATTTTTTTTTACTGCTAATTTTTCTCAGAATTGGCCAAAAACTTTGGGTCTAAGCGACTGCTGCCTCAGCCTCACTTGATGTCAAGTTGTAGTCTGTGACTAATACGGCGATTAATAAAAAGTCAAATTTAACATCCTATATCAGTGCATGTGTTGTAAAAATTCCTTACAAATATTTCTAAAGTAGTGCCACAAAATGTATGATTTTGATTGCAAAAAAAACAAAAAAAACCCACAAAAACAATCACAAAATCCTGGATGGATTGATCAGTGTGAAAAGATGTTTGAATAAAATATCACTTAATTCTAAGAAACACTTACTGAACACTGAAACAACCAGCTATTTATTGATATTTTTACAGTTTAATGGATTTTTTCAACATGTTGTGCCACAAACGGCCCTTTAAGAACGATAAGATTTTTGATTTGGCCCAAAATGAAAGTGAGGTTGACGGAGCTTTTGTAAATCTTCGACATTAGTTGTTTAAATCCAGGAAATGTTCATCAGGTGATAGAAGGCTTTATTTTGTGACTGTCTCTATGTGGCTCTGAAGGTTCAGGTCCATCACTGCATCCAGATTTTGGGCCTGATGTCCGGTTTCCAGCTGTTATACCCGACTGTAGATCATTCCTCTAGAAAAACTTTTGTTTCTGTAAAGTTGGAGAGTTATGGCTCATCCATAAACCTGTGTGTGAAAGTGTGACTCCCCGTCTCCACAGACGAACCAGCAATGGAGGGTCTGGGGATGACCCCTCACCTGCAGACCGGAGAGCTGCTCATCATCACCACCGTGCTGCTGCTGTGGGCCGGTGAGTCTGCAGGGATCTCTCTGCGACCTTTTCGGGTGAGAGCGCGCCCGTTTTTTTAACCTGCGCTCTCTTCCAGCCGTCATCGCCCTCTTCTGCCGGCAGTATGACATCATCAAGGACAACGACTCCAACGGCACCAAGGAGAAGGCCAAGAGGCCGCTGGTGCAGGCCAGCTCCTCCTACTACAACGCCTCGGCGGGAAGCTCGCCCATCTACCACAACGGAGCCGTCCGCAGCAGCAGGGTGAGGCGCTGCGCACTTGAGACAATTCATCGTCCGATGTGTTATTGTGACAGGCTTTTCCCAGGATAAATGAAGATTTACGCTATTATTTTATTGCAAAGGAATAATAAATTGGATAACTTTCACAAGGTTGCCATTTCAAAACAAAACACCGCCGCCTTGACTTGATTTAAGGTGGTTCAGACATCTGAAAAAAGCAAAACAGCCAGCTGGCGTTGTGTGTCTCCAGTCTATAATTTGTTGCTTGGCAGCATATTTTTTGTGTTTATCATCTTGTTGTGTTTTCTATTTATTTATTTATTTGCAGCTGCACCGAGCCTCGTCTTCCATCAGCATCATCAGAGTCTGACGTCGGGAGTCTTTTCTTCTCAGGAGGAGCCTCGGCCGGATCAGCGCAGCCGCTGCGAGGGATTTCTGGAACTCCAAACCGTTGTAAAATACCGAGCGGGTTTGAGAGCGGGTCGGTGCTGCCCTCTGGTGGCAGAGTGTGACTCTTTTTCTCCCCCCTCCTCCTGTGATGTCAGAGAGCAGTGAATGTTTTCCAGCTCCGTCGCCTCAGATTCCTCCAGTTCACCAGGACTGATGCTGCCGTCGCTTCGCCAGTTAAAACGAGGACAATCTTTATCGAACGATTGAGTTGCTGTTTCATCATCGGTGATTAAATGTCATCATGGTTTAAATATGTACATACGTCAAAAAAGGTGTCAGTGATTAACTTTAAGTGTAATCTTTACAGTGGTGGTGAATTTACACTGTAAATATTTCAGGAATCGATCATTAAACTAAGTCCGGATTTTTTTTGCATTAGGTAACTTTTCTTTCCCACTTGAGTTTTTCTGCCTTCTTTTGCCTAAAGGTGTTCATTGTACAAAGTCTCAACATGAGAAAATAGATACTAAATATGTCATTTTTACGAGGCAAAATGACAAATCACTCTTTTTGACCAGGATTTATTCTACAAGATGAATAAACTGAATTAGTACATGTTGGATTTTCATGTGCTGTAAACCGGAACCGTTAAAACGACCAAAAATAAACGATTGAAATATATCATTTTGGGTGAAATAGATACACATAATATGCAAGGTCCCATTTTTTTAGATAACTTAATAGTATGAAAAAATATTTTTATATGAATAGCTTTCTCTACTCATTCTGTTTATGAATTTACAATTACATATTAGTGACTGAAGATGGGGAAAACTTCCAACTCTAAAGTTTTAAGAATAATCTCATAAATGTTCTAGAAAAAACTCGGATACTTCAGTTTCAAAAGTTGAACATTTTTGACTTTTGAAACTCAATGTTTTTTTTGGGGTTTTTTCTAGAAATGTTCTAAGATTAATCTCAAATTTTTTGATTTTTTTCCTAGCAAATGTTTGACCAGAAATGTTCTTGTTATTTTTTTAATAGAAAATTGCTGATTTTTTTTTGGGTGAAATAGTTTTTATATCTACCACGATTTTAATGCACTGAAAAATCAGTATAAAAAAAACCAAACCTGAACATATTCTGACTTGTGAATCTGTAGGTGTTGCGTTTGGCCAGCAGAGGGCGACTGAGCGCCAAAATACCGGGTTCATTCAACACTTATGTGTTTTGGACTGAATCTGTGGGGAAAGCTTCAAAAAGATCACTTTTGTTTTCTTTTTCTCTTTTTTTTTTTTTTGTCTAATTGTGGATTGTTGTGATTTTGTGTCATTATAAGCTAAAAGCATAAAACATTTGCATGTTTCAGGTAAAGCGCTGCGGATGTCCTGAAGCGCTCCAGCAGAGTCCAGTCAGATGAGCCGCGGGATTATTTGTGGTTCGTTGAATCGCGAGGAAATGTCACCGTTCACCCTGTTTGCATCGTAGAGGTCAGAGTGCACAGGAAGAAGCTTCACCTGGAGCGCTCCCCGACCTTCTGAGGGAATTTTTTCTTCTGTTTTTTTTTTAAGCTGCCAAACAAAAGATGGAGGAGTGGAGGAATCCTCTGCGAGGTGTGAGGTAAAGATCAGAGGGAAATATCACGGCCTGCTCCGGGCTCAGAGGTGGTTTGAGGACAAGTTCTGGGTAGAAAATACAGAGAAGAAGAAGAAGAAGAATGGAAGTAAATCCTCTTCTGTCGTCTGAGTGCTTCTTCTTGCAGGTACTGAAGACCGGCTGGGAGTTAATGAGGATTTAATCTGCTGTCTGCTGCAGAACCCTTCATGCTGACATTTAAAGACGTCATTAAGCTCTGACTTCACTGGTCCTACGTTCCATAATTCACAGCATTCTGGTTCCTTACAAGTCTTCAAATTTGGAATTTGATTTGTAGTCAGGAAACAATTAGGATAGCTCATCAAATATTCTGTTCTTGATTAAAAGCTCGTTTATCACGCGGTGTGTTTTCCGTCGGTACGTTTCAGGATCCAGCCCGTGTCCTGCTGCAGCAGATTATGCCTCAAACCACGACACAGACCCCTCCATACTTTTCCTATAATGTTACACTCTCTGTTCTCCGTTTTAGTTTTCCAAATAGTTGAATTTTCATCTCACCCCAAGATCAGTAACATGCAAATATTCTTCAAATTTGAGGTGTCTGCAAATACAGCTTTGTAAAATTCAACATATTCCTTACAAAGTCAACCTATAAACCCTTCTAAGCCCACTTTCAAGGAAACCCTCTAACATTATTGACCCACCAGCATTTTGAGACCTCAAAACTTTAAAACATCCTTTCAATAAAATCATTCCACCGCAAGGAAATGGACAGAGTGCTTTGAAAATCCTTTTTTTTTTTTTTTTTTTTTTAAAGGGCCGGTATTATGTGTTTTATTATTTTATTGCACAATCGAGTAACTTACATTCGGTTGTCAAATATGACTTAAAAGAAGTTTGACTTCACAATTCGACGTCTTGAAATCGGGTGTCTGTCTCTTTAAGAAACTCCCGCTCTTCCAGTTCGGCAGACGGTAGCTCCACCAGGTGTTTTGCTAATTGCTGCCTCAAGATGGCGCTAAGTTCACGGAGGCTTCTTGCACAGCCGAACGGCGATTAAAATATTTCTTAAAAGTGCGTGAAAGAACCAAGACGACACTCCAGGTGTGTTATTGATGAGGAAATAACATTAAAACATTGATGTAAAGCTCAAAAAGGTAAAAATTTTCTTTTTCTTGTCCCCCCACTCCCTTTTTTTTTTTTTAGGATGAGTGTTGCGCTGTGAGGTTGATTGACAGGTGTCCACAGAACTCCGCCTAAAAGAGCTTCCTGTGTGGCACAAAGGCCGCGGATGACCCAGGTAAATGTCAGGACCCCTCGCAGAATGCCATTCTGTTCCGCCGCGACGAGCTTCCAGAGTGTTCCAGAAAGGGCAGAACCAATAATTCCCACCTAGAAAACTGAAATTTATTTTCGGTTTTAGTCCAAGAAAATACTTTGACTGTCAGAGGTAATTCTTCAAGGCTTCAATCCGATTTAGTGACCCTTTTTTTTTTTTTTTTAATCAGGCGAACACCAAACACTGAGAAACCCCGCGAGACCGGTTCGCTCTCAGATCGATATTTGAACGTTGCTTTGCTTGGTAACGGGGTCGATAAGAGCCGTCAGTTAATTATCATCTTATTTACCATAATTATTGGCTGAAGTATGGAGAGCTGTCTGTCTGGTCCCGGCACTCGAATTCACACTTCTAATTAAAGCCTGGCATTATTTACGGACAACTTGTTTGTGAAAACCATCAGAAGGGTTATTAACTCTCACTTCCGCCTTTAATTTACAGATAGGCTCTCGAGCTCGTGGTCCTTGGAGAACATTGGTTTGAAAAAAATCGTGAGATTAAACTGAACTGGGAAAAAAAAAAGGCAAGCAGAAAATACATCCCGTGTAGCTTTAAGCATGGAAATGTTTTTTTTTAATGTATTTTTTCCAATTTAGGTAGGGTTACTCCGATACCCAAATCTAGTGTAACCAACTGGCATAATAAATTATCTAATTTAAACATATATATAATTTTATTTGAAAAAAAGAAAATTAAAGGCATGTCATGCATTCCCTCCTCATAATGCTGCCACTACCGTGCCTTCACTCTGTGGATTGTGCATTCATGATAAAATGTGTTACAGTTTGCCATTTTTATTTTCCCAACAATAATGGATGACATATTTTAAATTAGTATGTGAAGAAGATAGGAGTGACCAATCTTTCTGGCCTCTCCTCCTCCCTGCATTGTTTTCTTGGTGAGCCAGCAGAAGCCCCGCTGTAGCCATGGGGGGAATCCTCCAGGGGGGGGGAACCGAGGCACGTTGGCGGTTGTATGGCAGGCAGATTTGTCCCGTTATTCATGCCCGCTAATTGCTTCCCGGCGCTCCCGGCCTTTTCCCAGGAAGATGTCTCCGCCGCAGATTGTGGCACGAGCGGCGGGCGTAAAGCTGTCACTCAAACCTCAGTGTGACCTTTTCCCAGAGAAAAGGATGTTTTTCAGCCAACGAAACGAAGGTTAATGTGCGAGCGTGTTTCTATGCCTGTGAGGACCGGGTCCAGAAAAGGATGTTTTGGCATGGTGCAACTTGACGCCATATTGAGCTACTAAAATAACCAAAGATTAGGATTTATTGCTGTTGCTAAGGACGTTTTCTAATAATGTATTTAAACTAATGATGTCAATTGATTGAGTAATCAATCAAATGACAGTAGTGTCGACTTCAAATGGTAATTTTTTTCACACCGTTATGTTTTTCTATGGAGTTCAATTTTAAACATGAGTGTTGTTATCCAATATTTGTTTTTTGTTTTTTTTTCCTCAGACTCATTCCTTTTTGTCATCGTCATGACGCCAGCCTTCATCGATGTTCACAAAAACGGCCAGACACGTTAAGGCAGGTGTTTTATTTGTTTCGCCTCGCTGTGTTGTTGAATAGAAACCAAAGTGCCTCCAGAGCATTTTTACATATTTTTAAAAGTTTGACCAAACACATTAGTTACTGTGTTCTGCATAGTGTCTTCGTTTGTCGCTCAGGTTTGTGCAAAGAATCTCAATCAGTTTACATAAAAAAAAGGTAAGACAAAACTAAAAATGTGGTTAAAAAGTCAAAAGGATTTGATCTGCGGTGGAAAATTCATGTTTTTATAACCAAAATGTTGTAAAAATGTCCCAGGATGACATAAATACATGCATATTGCGTCATTTATAAAGTTAAGTACAAATTTAAAGCAAAAAAGCTCGTCTTTAATTGAATTTTCTCAATTAGATATTATTGGATCATGGTTTTCGAAGGTGTTGAAGATGTATAACGAACTCCTATGCGCACAATTTTATGAAATATAAAAGAGCTTTTCTTGAATTGAGACACAGTTAGCAGGTAAAATATCTGAGACAGAAAATTCAAAGTACAATAGGTTTTATAAATGTCATTTATGTAACAAATGTTTAAATACAAATGTTTAAATACAAACAATTTATAGACTTTGTGCGCATTGAGAGACAATAAAATCATAGTGAAGGCACATGGCATACATTCATCACAGCATAAAACATTTACACCTGAAAAACGTTGGAATGAACAACAAAGCATCAGCCAGCATGTAGAGATATTCTTCTCCAACAGAAGCATGAAAAGAAAATGGGGGGGCGGAAATAAAAATTCACGTTTATTCTTCAATTTTAAATGTTTGAATGGAGGCCCAAACATGCCACAATTCACTAAAAATATAAATAAACAGTTTTTACAAATCATTCCTTTAAAAAACAAGCAATTCCTTAATAAATTGATAACATTTTCACATGAGGTGCTGCAACACATTCTGAAATTACACTTGTGGGCAGAACTAACAGTGTCATATACATATATATTTTTAAATGAAATTAAATAATTTAACAGGATTTTAACCCTTCTACAAATAAGTTCTGTATTTTTTTTCAGCACTTACTGTTTCTTAACTAAATCTCGACAACTTTGAAACCCCATAGAATAGCACAGAATTTCGAATGTTAAGAATAATTATTTGCTTTAAGAAACAACCTTCACCAAGTATATTTTATTTATATACCTTAATGAAACCTCCGTAGGTGAACTACAAACAAGCATAGTGAATAAAAGAATAATCGGTTTAAAAGAACCAAAAAAGATCCAATCAAAAAGCGGAAAGCTTGTAAACATCAGTGGCTACAGCTTGTAGACAGTGTGATCACCTGAAAACAAAATGAGGGCAGCAGGAGCGCTTGAGGAACCGTTAAAAAAAAGGTGCATCGTGCTTCTGATGTGGCTGAATGAGAGAATTATTCCTAAGCAACATTTGTCTAAAGAGATCATTTATACAATAAAACATAGTTCCCACACTGATGGCAGCATTATGCTTTAGGGAGTGTTTTTTTTTTTGTTGTTTTTTTAATCTCAAATATCTGATCCAGAATGATAGCAGAGGCTCGTTGAAGGCTACTGCATGTCAGCCAAGTAGTTGCGGTTGTACATATTTGCGTCTAATTTTTTTAAAAAGTTGAAAGCTCAATTCAGTAATACGTCAATACAGAATTGATTTTCTTCCTCTTTAGATGCAAAGGATGGGGCTCAATAGAGCCGATTATGTTTATCGATTTGAAAAACGAAATGAATCGTTGATTGGTCAGAAGTCATGACTTAAATCTTTACTGACCAATCAGAAGTAAGGTCCTGAAGCATTGGTAGGAAGTAACTGGGAAACTTTAAATATGAAGCAAATGCATCTCTTTGCATGTATTAAAAGCATCGCTGAATATTACCAAATGCTCGTTGCAAATTCTTTCATCTGAAAACAATTCAAGCAGAAGAATTTGATCATTTTTGGTAAAAAGGAAGATACTGCACACATTAAAAATGTACTTAAAGTTGTTTTAGTGACGGAACAATAAGACCGGGCTGTTTTAATACATTTAAAGAACATATAAAATACCGATGAGCATCTGTAGGGTCTGACCTTAACATGAAATTAATGTTCATTTTTAACTCGCTGCAGTGTGACAAGCTCCACAAACAGATTCAGTACAAGGATTTCTTCCTGTTTAATCTAAGATGACACACATTTCATTTACTTTAATATTTCAATGAAGTGAAGCCTTTTACTTTATTGACTTTTAAGTAAAAGTTTTGAAATCCTTTCTTTTCTTGGGAGCGAACATTCAGTTTGCTGCACAAAATAAAGCCCAAAAGCACATCTTTAATCCACAATCAGTGTTGATTCTGTGAAATACGGAGTGATTCTAGAGACACTAAATGTCAAAAAGGTTTTGTGTTAAATGGGAAACATTTTTGTGCGATCACAGGCACAAGATTTATCTCCCGGACTCGAATCATTAGATCAGATTTCCCCTAAAAACGCAGCGCCTGATTTGATCAAGCTCATCCCGCTGCGAGCCTGATTGCGTTATTGTGATTCAAATGGAGCCATTTGCATACACCCCCTCAGGCTCAGAGTCCTCCACCACTGCGGTCCACCGTCACCGGCTCTCTCGTGTCCAGCGTGGCCTCGGCCGACTTCAAGAGGATGGCCAGGCGGCTGTTGGACACGTGTCCCTTCTTCATGGCGCTCATCAGCTGCGGAGGGAAGAGCAGAAAGCCAATTTAGACGGGGTAACCTGGCAACCTGAGGCCAGACGCTGCTCTGCTAAAAGAACAATTACTCCGTGAACTTAAGCTAGGCTATACATTTTCTTGGATTATTGTTACATTGCTACTTTTAACAATCAGATGTAATGATAATCTTTTTTTTTTTTTTTTACAATAATAAACGTATAAAAAAAAACTTAAGTTGATCAGAGGGACTTTAATAAGTAATTTATCGCTGCGCTTTGAAAACAAATGGGTTTAATACAAACACGACAATTTTATAAAAAAAAAATCTTTTGTCGCTATCAAAATTGGTTTATTTCACAAAACTGAAATAGAAAGTCTTTTTTTCACATCACAAGAGTCACATGATCGACAACCGGATGTTACCACCGACACAAGCTACGTAGAAGACGAATACAGCAAGTAGCTGGAGGAAAATATCTCACAAACGTACTTAATTTCGTCTTTTTTTTGTTAATAGTTAATGGAAGCACTACAATTGTGAAATTATGTTTTTTCGACATTAGCTGAATACGTTTGTAATGGAAAGCAGCTTATGACTTCCTGTTATGATTGCTGTTCTTCCTGTTTAAGTACAGTTTTCTATTAATAATTACACCTTGGCTTATAAACTCATTTTGACATTTTCATAAATTTTGGGTGAAAACTAAACTGGACACTGGTCCAAAACATACAAGACCCTTAGTCCATGGTGATAAATAAATCAAAGGTCAGATTGTTCTAAATCATTCAGTGTGAGATGTTGCTGTAAAAGAAGATATTTTTACTTTGAGGCTTTGTACAAATCTTTAATCACAGAAGCCACTATTTTTAAAAAAAAATCAGGAGAACAGCTTAATTAAAACAATCTCTAACCTATTAATTGTCTTAGGTTTATTTTAATTTGCCTCGTCCACCTGCAGGCATCTGAGCTATAGCCCGGTTTAACGGTTTGGATCTTGTTTCTAAAAGGTCGACAAGCAGAATCTGAGTGTTGCGCTACCCTCAGGAACTCGTTGAATTCGACTTGTCCGTTCTTATTGAGGTCCACCTCGTTAAGGATTTCATGGAGCTCGTTCTCGTCAATGTGGACGTTGATGCTCTACAGACAGGAGGAAAACGGGGGATCAATGGCACGTCATGAGAAATAGAGGACAAAAAAACAAGACTGAGGGGAAACTCACTTCTAATACTCGCTGGACGTCAACTGTGGTGATGAAGCCTCTGGACTCTTTGTCAAACTTGTGGAAGCGGCTCTTGTACCTGTGGAACAGCTCATGATTTATGAAAGCACATGAAAACAATAAGGCTTTAGAAAACGAAAGAAAAGGGACGATAGCGGTTACCTCATCACATCCTGGTAGTCCAACTGGATCTCAGATGACGTTGTGAGCCGCTCCGATCGAGATCTGTAGCCCATCTCGTGGTACAGAAACATTTTCGCTGCTTCAAGTTCCTCCTGGATTTCACATCAGAAACAGAACTTCCTTCAATCAAAATGAAATCAATCGTTCAAAACGGACACCACCTCTCCATCGCATGTCCCGTACCGTCCTCTTCTCCTGACTCCAGTTAAGCTCGTTGCCCATGATTTGGACAATCTTCGGGAGAGCTTCGTCTGCCGCCTGCACATTCAGGAAGCCGAGCCGTGTCCGTCGCGCCATGACGTCGATCGCGGTGCAGGCGTACTCCTTGATGGCGTACAGGACCTGGAAAAGGACGACAAGGTCTCAGACACTCCCAGGACGTGGAACCGGAAGGATCCCAGTTTGAGAAACGGCTTTACCTCTGCTTCGATGTAGGGGAATTCAGACACCAGGCGTTTCCCAACGATCGGCCACCTTTTGCCTGTAACCTTAGCCATTTTGGCAACATCAAATGCTTTGCCACCGTATGCTGTGGCCAAATGTTGAGCAACCTGCAGCAAAGAATTAGAATTACACACAGAAATGAATCATTTATGACACCCTGATATGTATTTCATTAAGTTGCTCCAGAATTTAATGTAGAATCCATAAAAAAATGTTTTTATATTTAATATACTATTTGGTCTCCCTTACAAGATTCCCTAGGTGTTATTAACTACTGGCATATCCAAATCATGTGTTTCTTCAAAGTTCTTGAAAAGCCTATAATTACAAACTCAAGAAGTTTGCAAGTACTGAAATTTTTTTTTAAAATTATTTGTCTTCTCGAACATAATGTCTATTACACTGGTTGCTTTTGCGCCGTCTCCCGCTGTATAAGTGTTCCTCTGGGCTCCATGTTAAGACCCCTTCTTTTCACCTTCTACGCAAACAATCCTTTTGATAATTGAACAAATAACATCCCTTTTTATGTTCATTTTTACGGTTATGCAGAAGAAGTTGTCTAAAACCTCTTTAAGATCAGGATATTTTTGAATATGCTACTGCTAAATTGTCGTTTTTGTATCCATATTATATATACAGTTTGCATATAGTTCTACTGGAAAGCTTCCAGTTCCAAAAGTTTAAAACTTTTTCTTAAAGCACTTGAAAGTCTTCTTTAAAAACATACAAAATAGACCTTACAAGCTTAATCCGGTTTATTGGCAGCATCAGAAGGTTTTTTTGTAAGATGATCAGTTGCAAGTAGGTTTGGATTTTGGCTGAAGCGGCATGTTTCAACGAGTGAATGCTTTCTGGCAGCACTCTAATTCAGTCAAAGTTCATCTTTTATAAATTTGTCAAAGACGGGATCCTCCTGGTGCTAATGCCAACGCTAAACTAATGCGTTTTACAGTTTGCCGTATTCAGCTGATCAACTTCACATCTTTGCAAATTAACAATAAATGAGGGCACCGCTTGATCAGTGAGGTGTCATATATTTACAGAACACAGGGGCCTATTTGCTACTGAGATGGCTGACTTGCCGATCATGTGAAAGGTCAAACCCTGTCCAAATATCTGGTGACCTTTAGGAATATTCCTGAGAACAGAGCAGCTGCTACAGGAGCTTCTAATGAGGGGGAAGTTTACTGCAGGCTCTTTTTCTTCATGAAACTATGGTCTGATGCTTTTAATCAAAACAACTGGCTAATTATTGCAGACGAGACTCCAATCAATGTCTCCTTATGTGAAGGTATTGATGAATTGGGCATCTTTCATTGCATTTCTGCATGTCTTAGTTTTTTTTTTTTTGTGTAGAACAAATGTCAAAAGAAGCTTTAATGTCAGCCCCAGGACTGCTGCCGGAGAAATCTCTTCAGTCTCACTGAAACTCTTGGTATGATTGTTTGTAGGTGGACTTGTTTTCTAATGAGCATCTTTAGGAGTGGTGAGGATTTTACCCCTGGAAGAAAATCAGAGCAATCTCAGTTTGGAGAAACGGGGAGAAATTCTCATGGATCCAGCTAAATGTTATTCTGATGGATCATAGAAAACAACTCAAATTCAATATTGTGTGCACATAGTGCCATTTTTTAGCACAGCCAAGTAACTGCTACCTTCAGTTATGCAAACATGACTTGAAAGAAATTTGACTTTGCAATTTAATGGCTTGAAATTGGGCCTCTGACTCTTTAAGAAGATTGTGCTCTTTCTGAAACTCCGCCTTCAACTTCACAATGTTTCTCCAATAACCCTTTAACGTTTTTAAGAGCGTTGCACTGAGTAGTTCTTACGATACGCTGAGCTCCACCAGGTGCTAATTGTTTTTTTTCTCTGAATTCTGACATTAAAGTCAACTCTTTGAAGGTTTGCCAAATCATTAAATGAAATAGAGATGTACCTCCGCCTCCAGGCCATAGTCCTGTACCAGTCGGATGTAGAGGGTTGGTGTCCAGCCCTTCGCCCCCTCCAACAACAGTCCCACCGTTCTGCAGGGTCTAGCTGGGAGGTGGAGGAATTGTACTGCTGCATCTATCGTCTCCTGGGCCATAGCGCGGTAGGTTGTCCACTTCCCACCTGTACACACAGACTGCTGCATCAGAGCAACTGATTATGTCTTGAAGAGTTTTGAAGCTGCGTGGTGGGCGGAGCTGACCTGCGATGGTGATCAGTCCGGTGTCACTGATGCTGACAACATGGTTCCTGCAGATGGACTGGGTGTCTTTGGAGTTGGGATCGGTCACCAGTGGGCGGATGCCGCTCCAGGCTGCTAGCACATCTCCTCTCCGCACTGAAGACAAAGCGCAGCTATGTTTATTTTCAGTGGCTAACCAAGGAGGCATCAGAAACGTGAGCCGAGTCCGGTACCTTCCACATCTGGATTGAGGTAGTTGCGCACCTCCCTCAGGATGAAGTTGATGTCATCCTCCCCCGGTATGGGGTGGGCTGTCACATCAGTGGGGGTGTCTGTGGTCCCAGCGATGGTCATCTTCTCCCAGGGCAGGAAGAAGATGACGCGGCCGTCGCTCGTAGCTGGATCCAAAAGGCCCATATTGTCGGGGCTGAATGGAAGAGGGTTTGAATATTTTTAAAGCTAGAGCTGGTGAGACAGGACAATGTAGCATAAAGGATGAGGGAAGGAGGAAGGAACAAATATGAGGGGGCAGAGTGAGGTGAGCGCCAAAGATGAAGAAGAAAATTAGGTGGTTGGCATTTGTGTTCAAAGGGCTCGCGCTCCCTCGGGTTTTACTCAATAAGCTGAGCTGAACTTTAAAGCCTCCCACTTCAACAAAACCACTCTATTGCTGAGCTGCTTCTCAACCTGAGAAGATTGTCCTACACCTGTAAGTGAAGGTCAGATTATAGTTTAGCTAGCTCACTATTTGCAGAAGGGGAAAGGGAAAACACAGAGGAACAAACAATGAACAGGTTAACGAATATGAAACAGCATCAAAACCTTAGTTTTTACACCAGACGTTGAGTTGCGTTTCCGTGGTACCTGTAGTATCCCGGCATGACAATGTGGACACCTGCACTTGGCTGGCAGATTTTAGCGGTCTCCTGGTTGTCCATCTGCCTCAAAGAGTCGGTGAAGGGTCCGGTTGCGTTGATTACACATTTGGCCCTCACGTCAAACTCCTTCCCTGGAAAACAAATCGATCATCTCAGTGGAAAGCCTAATGAGAAATCAGTTCTAGGACTGCCTTTGGAGCCCTCACCTGTAAGGACGTCTCTGCAGTGGGCGCCGCACAACTCCTCGTTGCCAGTCTTCTGGTTTTTGGTCTTCAGAAGGTGAACCACCTCAGTGTAGTTGGCGATGGCTGCACCATGCCGAGCGGCTGTCAGCGCAATGGCCAGGTTCATCCGGGCGTCATTGTGTTGACCTGATGAGGACAGAGAGCAAAATGATGGTGCTGTGGCTCCTAACAAAATGTGGCCAAGTGTCAAAAACTCAAGACCCTAATGGAAGACAGATGCTTTATTGGCAAGAGTCTGATTGTACAAAAGGCAGAACTGAGGTCCAGGAAGTGAAGACCCACAAGCAGGAAGATCTTTCCTCTTGATTCTTCAGAGAATACTGGTTTCTTAGTGGTAACGTTTCACAAACATGTAAATCCAGAGCACAGTCTTTGATAATGAAGTTTTGTTTTGCACTTTGTTGGCGAGCGAGACATGCAATAAGACATTAGATACATTGTGAACTTGTTTACCTTAGAAAGATTTGTAAGAATAATAACCAAAGTGCCAAAAGAAACAAACAATTGCATTGCGAGGGTCTTCAGACCAGGTGTACCTTCAGTGGACTTAACACATCACGTTGGCATTTTAAAGGCAAATGTAGACACACACCAAAGGTAATTCAGTGAGAGGATTGCATGTTTGCTGTCCAGTTTCTGTGAGAGCAAAACGAAGCTTCGTTGTCGGCGGCGGCAGGAGAGAGAGAGCTTGTCGTTCTGCCAGACCACCACAACGCTTCTCCTCAGCGCCGGAAGAGAAGGTCAGGTTTCTAAATGTCACGGGCGTGATTGTTCCAGACGGAATAATTGGAGGAAAGACGCTCCGATCCTCCACCATCCTGCTCTGCTCCCTCCCCTTTCCTCAGAGCATTTGATGGAGGAGGGGAAGGATATGGAAATGAAACATAACCTCAACGAGGAATCAGTACTTCTGTCTCTGTTCTCTTCTAAAAGCTGACTAAAAGGTAAAATAAAAAGATTATAACAGAACAAATGATAGTCACTGCAGTCTGCACGACCAACAGATAGTGTGACTTTGTTTTGAGTGCAGGAATCTTCTCATGCTGCGATAGATGCACAACATATGCTTTGGTCCTCTTTGTCCCCCCCAAAAAAGGAACATGCAATCTTTGTTGCCTCCCACCAACCTGTCAACATTATTTTCAGAGCCAGTGGAGATGGTAAAACATAGATTTTGTTCAGAAAAATCTATGCTCATTTTAATATCTCTTAACAAATTTACCATTTGACAAAAAGAATGAAGTCTTATTTTAGTTTTGTTCCCATATATAACATAAATACCTCCTGGAAATTTATGTTATAATGATAAAAAATACTCAACTTTTTTTCAACCAAGATCTAATTCTTCACACATTCCATAAAGACTACATTCAAGAAACAATAACGGTTGGACAAAACACAATTTCCAGAGTATGTTGTCAAACAAGGAATAATTTTGTTCAGTTTTGGGCGGTTGCAGTATATCAGGTCGTCAATAAGAGTTGATGGTAGTTCAGAAAAATAAAGGGCCTGGATAGAGGTAGGCATTGTTGACATAGACCATAAGATATGTAACCTATCAAACCCATATTAACCCCGTTGAGTCAGACTCAGCTGCCTTTTTATGTTTACATTAAACTACAAAAGGTTAAAATGGGGAAGGGAGCCTTTACTCACCGTCGTAATAAACGATGGCTCCTACCAGCTTGTCCTTATTCAGCATGGGGAAATGCTCCAGAGCTTTGGACTTACTCAGGAGATAGCTGCTCTTAAGGCAATGGATCCCAGCCACTAAGTCGTACATCTTTATTCCTGCCCAATAGTAAGGCAACTGCCACCATCTGTAAATAAAATCCCGTTCTAGTAAAGTCAACAGACATACCCGAGCAGTTTGTTGTTTCTGATTTGGACTCTTACTTGTACACCGGAAGCATGATGGGTAATGGCCCTGAAAGATGGGGGGCAATCTCTAGCAGGTTGGCTCGCTCATGCAGCGCCTCTTTCACCATCATGTACTGAGATGTCCGTACATAACAAGCAAAGTGAGATGCTGCATTAAGAAGGAGCAACAAAACCAAGAGCAAGCAAGATGTGAACGAACCTGTTCGTAGTCTAGCTTCATGATGGCCTTCTGTAGGTAACGCACTCCACCGTGGATGAGCTTTGTACTCCGGCTGCTCGTTCCCGAAGAGAAGTCGCTTCGCTCTACAAGGGCGGTTTTGAGGTCTGTAAGGTAAAGAAAGACTTAATCAAAGTCGTGTTTGATAGGCCAGGCAGGAGAGGTCTAAAAGAAGAAAAGAATGTTACTCCGGGTGACAGCGTCTAAGGCACATCCGGCTCCTGTGGCCCCTCCTCCAACAATCAGAACGTCAAACTCCGGAGTGTCTTGCAGCGCTGTGAGTTGGGCCTCCCTGGAGGGAAGCTCGTTCGCAAAAGGGACCTTCAGTTCTGCTTCGGCTGCCACACGCACCAACTGAGCCTGGATGGGACACACAAGTCCAATCGCCTATAAGTGCAACCACGTTGATGCCATTTATCTTTATTAGTGGGCTCTATTTTAAAGGTGGTGCAGAAGAAGAGAGAGCAACACTTTGCTTGAGATGCTCTGAAACATTATAAGCACACTGCAAGTACATTATTGTGGCATTTAAATCAGCCCTTGAGCTGACGTGATGTAATGCATAATAACTTGCAATCATTTTCATATATTATGAATTTGTTTTGGTTGAGCAGTGAGACTATTCGGTTTCTGAGCTCCACAAATTTGAATTATTAGTGAGTGGCAAGAGTTTGTGAACCTTTGAGTTTAGTCGTAACCTCTGCTAAATAGTTTCAGGAACTTTGGATCAGTGCTAAAAATCTCTTTAGGGAAATCTTCAACTGGATGTGGGATGTTTTGGTGAGTACTTTCCTGTGATCTTTTACCTTCCGGAACTCTTTTCAATTGATGTTGTTGACTTCCAAAACATAAATTTAAGATCATCTTCAGGGCTTCTGCCATGATGCATTTTTTCATTTCTCAAGTAAACCAAGAAGTTGCAAAACAGGCCGTACCATGGTCTCACCACCACTATGGATTACAGAATGGTTCCGATCCTTTTGCTCTAATATGCTCCAGTGATACAGAACACATTCAGTAATGAAGAATTCAGAATTCATTGTACCAAATAAGAGAAACAGGCCCATGCCATAGCACCATCATGTTTTACAGGCTGAATCAAGCTACATTGCTTGGAAATGTAGCTTTATTCAGTCTTCTCGGTTAAACCTCACACATAAGAATTTTGAAAGAAAGTCTGTAGCTTTTATTTTGACCATAAAACACTGGACCCTATTTTATTCTGGTGGAAAGAGTCAAAGACTTTTGTTGTTAGCTTGTCATTTTTTTAGATCAGTGGTTTAAGAAGTTTTCTGGGATGTGTTGGGGGAAATCTGGTGCCAAGGTAGATACCCAACACTACCAGGCCTGACTTGGTATAATACAAATTTAGGTTTTGTTTGTAAGGCAGGCTGGACTCCTCAATGGGGGACGTTTTGTTTGTTCATAAACAAGATCTGTAATCACGGCTGTAAAGATGACA
Organism: Poeciliopsis paucimaculata; assembly: GCA_903067055.1. NCBI lineage: Eukaryota > Metazoa > Chordata > Actinopteri > Cyprinodontiformes > Poeciliidae > Poeciliopsis > Poeciliopsis paucimaculata. The sequence continues at coordinate 85,872 of CAEGAD010096344.1, read as the reverse complement.
GTGTCTAATTCAAATATGCTTTATTTAAAGCCTGTGGTTCTATTTATGTTGGAGTGGTTTGCAGCCATGTGTGAATCAACTAGTAAGATTTCTCTAAATCTGAGGTTATGGATCTCAACAGGAAGAAAAGTGGACTGTTACCTCTGAGTCTTTTGGTATCTTCTTGTATTGCTCAGGAGTCACGGGTGTATGTTGTGGTAGAGGGAATGTCTAACCTACAGTAAAAAGATGAGTACACTGCTCTATTGTGTAGAAGGAGCTAAGATAATAAACAAAGCCCTCCTTTAATTAGCAAAGACATGGACATTAGTTCATAAGAGTAGTGTAACTTCTCCTTCATGTAGTAAGGATTCAGCTGAGGGGGACGTAAGCAGGATGCTTACTGGCTGCCGTCCTTTGAAGCTTTTTTTAGCATGTCCCACTTAGATAGTTTGGTAGACTTTTGATGGCTGAATGGATGGATTTGCTGCCTTTATGGATGGATGGAAGGATTGATGGACTTTACAATTCAATTTATTTCTATAGTGCCGATAAACAACAAAGGTCGTCTTGAGGTACTGTACAAATCTGATGGACGGATGAACTGTTGATGGGTGGTTGGATGATTCTGGAGGTTCACATACTTTTATCAATGAGATATAGTTTATTATTAGATGTTTCTGATTATATTTGGCTAAATAAAGTGACTTAACTCATATCAGGTATAAAAATAAAATAAGTGAGTAAATTCTGATGAATTTCTAGATGGAAGGAGAAAACCAAAAACCACGCAGACCTCAAAGGCTTCAGTGAACTTGTGTTTCTAAGAAGCTATGATTGGTTCAAAGCCCCATTTTCTGTGCTTATAATGTTTTCCATTAGATTTAGTGAGCAAGTGAAGTGTTGCTGCAGAAAAGCCCGCCACATTCAGGATTAGATTAGTGACAAAGAAAAGTTAGGAAATTGCGCAGGAGTTACTTTGTGGCTGCTCCACCATGCTGCTCGCTTTCACACGTTCCAGACTAAACACCACTGTTTGATTAGCCACATACTTAATTTAAAGAAATAATCACAGCTACAGTAGAAGAATTTCATATCTAATGAAATATTTATTCATCTTTCTGTTTAGCAGCTCAGGCTAAATGATTGCATCAAGCTGCTTTGAAGCCAGCGCGCCATTTGACTTGCAAATAACGACGGGCGTTTGTAATTTAGGTCTCGCCTATGATATAATCATTGTCTCTTTTCGCTGATGCTCGGTCACAGAATGAAGCACCGGCAACGATAATCAGGTTAAGTCGGAGGACGGCGCGTCGAAGCTAATGGCCAATCGGACCGCTTTGAAAACTTCCGTGAGCCACATGCCCCGACTGAAGGAGACAAGACGGACATTCAGCTCATCAGCAATGCAATTGCAGGAATTAGAAGACATGCATGATTTCAAACTATTTATAAGACGGTCGGATTTCATCAGGGTGGACTTCTTGCTTACCAATCCATGCTTGGGTGGAGAGGATGGCGATGGCAAGGAGGATATTATCCCACCAGGACACAAAACAGAAGTTCAGGTTAGGTTTGAGGCGACCAATAAGGTCTGGAATCTAAAGTTATGTGTCACATCTAAACTAAGCAGCTGGAGCTCTCTGTGTGGAGTTATTTATATCCCTACGAAGACGTTGTTGTCTTCAAGGATCGCCAGGGCTTCTAAACCTAAACTGTCTTCCAAAAGTATTTATACCACTTGACCTTTTTTCACATTTTGTCAAATTATAACCACAAACCTTGACTGTATTGTCAATGGAGATTCAATGATTTTCAATGATTTTAGCTGCTTGTCAACGTGAATGACACATTTTATGATGCGTTTTAAATTTATTTGTGATTTGCATTCAGTTGAAGGAACTGAAATCTGTGTACCCTTAAAAATCTGTTTTTGCTTTAACAGCTGCCACGAGTTATCATTTAGATTTAGGTCTAAACTTTGACTTGGCCATTTTAACTCGTAAATTTGTGTTGATCTAAAACATTCTATTGTAGCTTTGGGTGTACGTTCAGGCTCACTGTCCCGCTGGAAAGTAAACCAACCTGTTTTTCTCACCCTGTGGTAGAAAATCATCCTCACGGTATGGTGGTGTAAAGACGATAGTCTTGTTTGTGTCCCTCGCGCTCTTCTACTTAATTTATGCAAAGCATAGCATGACCGGTTTAGTGTAAAAAGAGAAAACAAGAGTAAAACATTTTCATTTTGAGTATTTAAGATAACTAAAGTTCAATTGAAATGTGCTGGAGTTTGTGGTTGGACTGTGACAAAATGTGGAAAAGTTGAAGGGACACAAATACTAAGGAAGCTTAGCTTGTCGCTACCAAAACACGGGTGCACTGTTTACTTTGTGCTCTTCTGTTGGCACGGTTATTTCCTCTGATTTTCACCGGCCAAGCACAAACAAGAAAGCGATGAGAATTTGGGTTTAGACTGATTCACACTGAGGTTTAATCAGGACCAGGAAACTCCATATGATGACATATTCATCTACATCTGGAAAAGAAGCTGAAAGGAGCAGGAGGAGGTTGAGACTCCCATGGGTCGGATGGCCTGGTGATAAATTCTTACAGCAACAAACCTAGAATCAAGTTAACACATTCCATAATCCAGACCGTACTTGCCCTGCTGGCAGAAAGGCGTCTTTATAGAAGGAGAACATTCCTCTCTGATGGGAAGAGCCAATCAGAACAGAGGCTTACCTGCGTCCTCCTGTACTCTATGAGCTGCGACAGGCCGAAGACCGTCGTGACCGCCACGCCTCCCACCACCGCCGCCTGTTTCAAGGCTCTTCTGAACGCCATGAGCCCTGCAGCGGAAGAAACGGAAACCAAATCAGATTTATCAGCTCTGTATTCATCAGGTCTGACTCCACTTAGGAAGGAAAAGCGAAACATTCGTCATTTTAGTAGTCCAGTCCAGGAAAACCACCAGAACCTTAGATGACTGTTTTAGAATATTTTTAAGATAAAAGCAGCACCTTTCTACCACTCAGGCCAGGAACACTCTGGAAAAAGAATCAGTCTATACATCCATTAATCTGTCCATCCATCCATCTCTCTATTCCAGGGATCTGCAACCTTTATAATCCAAAGAGTCATTGTTGTCGTAAGTCCAATTAAAACTTTAGAGCCACAAGTGTTACACAAAAGAAGATTAATCATTTTTTAAACATGAGAATATGAAATTTGCTGTCTTTTTTAAAGAACCACGACTTCATGTCTATGTTTTCCAATCTAATAACAAGAAAAATCCATCATGTACCTTCCATCTCATTCTGTTGGAGAAATGTGTTGTGATGCCATTAAAAACTGAAAAATTACTAAAACCCGCATTTATTGCTATATTTATATTTACGAACATGAGTTTGTTGTTTATCATATCTGATAAACAACAACAAAATCAATAGAAGCCATTCTTCTATTGAAGAATGTGGGCAGTCGATTCCTTTTTGTCCATCAACCCATCCACCTCTTCCTTCATCAGTTTGTCCATCCTTCATCCATCTGAGCGTGATTTAATTAAAAGTACAACCAGTGCACAAATATACCCTCCACCACCAAAAAAGTAAAACAAATGATTAAAATCTTCCCTGATTTTTATTATCAACTCACAGAAACCAGTGAGTCGCTTTCCATATTTTCATACATGAACCTGAACAAGCAGAGGATGGAGCCGCTGGACCTCAACTCCCAGCAGTGGGGGTGGTGTGAAATAATTTCCATAGCTGCTGTAATGCAGTTAGGATGCAGGTTTCCAGGGAACGCCACACACAGAGAGGCAGATTCTAATGCATTTTAATAAACACAGCTGCAGATGGCTCAAAATGTCAGGGAGCAATCTGGAGGAACTTATGACGTGGTACAAACAAAAAGAATTACCGTGCCACTTCTAAATGTGTAATGAGGTCACTTTATGCTTCTTGTGCATTCAACTTTTGAGAAAGTGGTTTAGTTACTTTTTTTCAGCCCCATAAACTGCTAAGTAAGCATAAAAAAAGTTCTCATGCACCTTTTTTTTTAATATACAATTGACAATTAATTCAATTATCAATTCATCATGATGAATCGCTTCATCCCTAAATCAAAAGCCCTCTTCCCTCCCACTTCTCTGTACTTTCTGATTCTAATACATAAAAATGAAAATTTATTGTGGACAAAGATGAATGGATAAGCCATACTTATTCAGACTTTCCTCAAAATATTAAAATGAAGTGCATTCTCATTTTGATCCAGCCAATGTCAGAAACCCTCAAACTCATAAGAAACTCAACTTCTTAACTTTCTTCTTCTACGGCTATGTCCAGACATGCCATTAAAACTCATTTGAAGCAGAATGTGGACTAACAACTTTGTTAAACCATTTTGTTTTCATGCAAAGGTGAATTTAGTTGATAAAATAAACGGTCAACCTGGATCCAGCTAAGTAAACAGATAAGCGGTTCCCAATTGAAAAAATGTATATATTCCCGCTGATAACGAGTTATTAACAAACCCTAAAAACAACCAATAATGCAAGTCCATCCTCTGTTAAAACTACCACTGTTTATAGAAACATATTAAAACATAATCGAATGCGAAATGTCTAAAGAAAAATAAAGAAATAAAACTAAACAGAGAGTATTGTCCTCATATTGAAAGAAACTATAGAATGGTATAAGAACAATAAATATTTTTCAAAAGCACATAAAAAGTCTTATTCGCTGTTTTCCATCTTCTTGGATGCAGCAAATGTGTTAAAGAAGCTCAGATGGGATGAAAGCTGAAATTAAAACTGCGCACCACCTGAAACACACCATCCCACAAAATGGTGAAACATGGTGGTGGCAGCATCATGCTGTAGGGATCTAGAGACAGAACATTTGTTTGAGTGTGGTGACAAAAAGTGCGTATGAATAGTTTTAAAGGCAAAGCATTTGCAGTAATTGTTAGTCACCAGAGGAAGGGAGGGAGGGGAGTTTCCTGGATTAAGCAGTGAGCTCATGGCGACCTCCGTTTAGTTTTAACCACTTTTAGAGGGAAATATGAGTTCATTCCGTCTGTTTAGGAGCTTAATGTGTGTTAATGACTTTAACCGACTAATAACAGCTGCAGGTGACATTCGGCGTTGTACTTTAATGTCATATCTGTATCATGGCCACACACGAGGAAGTTGTTAAACTGTAACCTGCTGCTATGGCTTATTACCATATATGCACTATTACCCCATCATGGTTTCATTTAAAGGAGGACCAGCAAGAACTCAACAAAAGACTTTACATGCGCGGTTTTAACAGAACAAGCTGTATATTAGGGGATAAAAGACTGGATAACCGTTGAAGTCACACAGCTCTAGAAACAAGAAGAGGTGTTGCTCTCATTTTGGCTCCATTCCAAACAAGACGGGTTTAAACGTATATTAAGTCCGACTATAAAATTACGGGGGGAATAAAGCCAACAGACAGGCTCCACTTACAGGAATTCTAGTGTTCCGGCTGAAAATGACGCTCGGTGTGCTTCTGGACGGCTGCTCGTCAAACTGTCGCCGTTACTGTCAAGACGAGTACAACCCAGGAAGCTACCTGCGTTACTGCAGAGACGTTTCGCCCTAGCCAATCAGAGCGCAGCGCCTCCAGGCTCTCCTCCAATGACATAAGAGGAGAGGAGGGGCCCAGACGGTGACGTATAGCGAGGGAAAGAATGCGTCGCTCTGATCTTCCTCTTGGATAATGAGGAAGAGATGAGAGGAGACGCCAGCTGTCGCTTTCTCTGACGGCAGGAGGCACGCAGGGGAAAGGAAAAGCGCTCGCTGTTACGTGCTGGGATTGTTTTAGACTGTGTGGGAACTTATACATGTGAACAAATCTCTCAAATCCCTTGGAACTAGAGTCCTATTACATTGTAACCGCAGATTATAAACAAAATCCAACTAAAGGCAAAGTTGAGGCTCAGGAGATTTAAAAAATCACTATAATCAAACTCGAGATGAACAAAAAGCATAATAGGTGTTAAATAATTTTACCAATGTAGTTATTACTAATATTAGCGTACTGTAAGGTTGTTTTGCTAATTAATTAGCATTCAAGCCAAGATTGACCCAAATCCTGTTCAATTATTACACACACACACACACACACACACACCTATATATGACTGCACAATGATTTACACAAACATGTTCCATAAAATAAAAAATAAAAAAATCTTGTCTTTAACAAAATATTATAATAATTTATAAGCAGCTGGAAAAAAAATCACAATGTAATATTTTTGCGCCGTCAATACATCTAACTTGACAATTTTGTCCGGAAAAGTTTGGACACCATGTTACCATGTTCATGTGTTAATGGCCCAGTCAAAGTACAGACTGACTAATTTTAATCGAGGATCTGTGGATAGACATGAAAACTGTCCACAGGTAGGCTACACTCTGACTGATGTGTAATTATTGGAAGCACGAATATCAAAATTTGTCCAGAACGCATCACGGAATCTGTTATGTTACTGACACAATTAAAAATAAACAATCCGAGACACAAACTCGGCTTGATTCAGAATCTATCACATAAACTCTACCTCCATCACAGAGACGCCCACTGCGCGCGCACGGACCCACCCACCCACTCCTCCTTCCGTCTCTGGACTTGTGCGTAAAGAGGGTTTGGCACAAGACGCCGCAGCGCGTAAACAAAAGCACATTGTGAGCGCCGCTGCTGCCCAGTCTGCCCAGATGAAGTGAGCGGGTCATCCCCACTGGTCTGAACAGTGATTCGGAAGACGAGAGCAAACTCGGCCCTCTAATAGGCAATTTAGCCGAAACGTTTTTTCACTTAAAGGTTGCAAACAGACTTTTGTTCTTTCTTCAAGCTGGAGAACCAAGAGAAAAATTAAAGTTTTTGGAAATCAGGACTTAAAGGTAAATTCTCGCCTAATGTCTCCCGTTTTTTAAAGTTGTTTAGTCGTTTCAAGCATTTTGGAATCAATAGTAAAATGATCACATGGTGAAATAGTTCACATACCCTGTCAGGTTTAGTAAAGTTGAACGTGTGTGTGTGTTTCCAGGGGGTCATGCCGTGCGTCCAGACCCAGTGCGGCTCCTCGCCACCAGGCGCCAGCCCCGCGTCTCAGAGCGCCGGCACGGAGTGCAGCTGCGACTTCCTCACGCCGGAGTTTGTCAAGTTCAGCATGGACCTGACGAACAGCGAGCTCTCGGCCGCCTCGTCCGGACCCGGCTTCGGCAACTCTGCGGACGGCTACGGCGCCGGCTGCGACGCGAAGCCGCCGTGCGTCTTCCAGATGCCCGCGGTGCAGGCGGAGCTGCCGTGCGTCAAAGTGGAGGACGCGCACGGATGCCCGCGCTATCAGACTCCCCTGCACTCCTCGGATGACTTGCTCTCCTCCCAGAGCTCCGTGTATTACTACCGCGCCCCCTCACCGCACGGCTTCCACCCGCCGCATGGACACATCTGGGAGGATTCCGGCTCTCTGTACAAAAACGCGCTTTCCCGGTTTTCCCTGTTTTCTCTGAAGCACGCGCCGCACGGCGCCCAGAGCTTCCCCACCTGCCAGGTGAAATTCGATGTCTCCATGAACTTGGACGCGGGCGGCTGCGGGTCGCACCACCAACAAGGAAAAGCCCTGGGAGTGGGCTTCCCTCGCCCGCTCCAGTTCTCCCACAGCCACCACTTCATGGAGTACCAGAGCTCTGTGGGAGCCGCGCGCGGAGCGATGAGCTCGGAGGGGCTGTGCGCGGTGTGCGGTGACAACGCAGCCTGTCAGCATTATGGAGTCCGCACCTGCGAGGGCTGCAAAGGCTTCTTCAAGGTCTCTGGACTCCCAATCTTGAATTATTATTATTTTGTGAAAATGTGGTTTTATTCAAGCAAAGTTGAAAAATTCCCTGAAATGATGATGCTGTTGATTTGAAATAATTGAAGGGGAAAAAAAGAGAAATACCCAGAGGACTTCTTAATTTCCATTTGAAATTGGATATTATATTCCAGATGCTCCTGACAGGTGATAATTCTGTATGAAAGTGGGCGCCAACGTGCCGTGAATTGCAAAATGCGCCCCCCAACCCCCTTCATCTGCCAGAAACATAATCCCAGGGCGATTCTCCAAATTATGAATGACCACGACCTGATGTTTACCCAGACTGCCCCCGTCTGCCTGTTGAATCTATTTTCCGTCGCCTCGGACGGCCCAAAGGAGCAAAAAGGTCCTGCCGACGAGTTCCAAAGGGCAGCTTAGACCTTTTGTGCGGTCATGTTCATGCTCGTGCACTTTGGGTTCAGAAATGAAAAATTCTGTTCCCGAAAAAATGCACCATATTCTGTCGGTAAAGGTCTTCACAGCACCACATTGTCACCTTCCTAAAATAATGCCCCGAAGCATTGTTTTAAAGTGATTTTGGCAACAACAACAACAACAAAAAATCACCACCATTCTTTTAGGAAGGTGTCGATTTCCGAGTCGAGGGTTAGGGTTGGGCTTTGGTAGACTTGTGCCTTGAGAGTATGAAAGAACTTTCTGTCTCATGTTATCTATTTGTGTCCTTTTTTATCGGTGCAGCGAACGGTGCAAAAAAATGCCAAATATGTGTGCTTGGCTGCAAAAAGCTGCCCAGTGGACAAGCGACGGAGGAACCGATGCCAGTATTGTCGCTTCCAGAAGTGCCTGGCGGTGGGAATGGTCAAAGAAGGTATTCCCATGGCAACACAGTTCCTACTCCAGTCCTCAAATGACACCGTCCCTCAAACATTTCAGAGGTATCCCCGTCTAAATGACCTCTTCAGCCTATTGAGTTCAGTGAGATCTGGTTATTAGCCATTTCTACGATTCAGTTCTGTTGGACTGGGGATTCATCTAAAAGTTGCAAGACAGTGAATCTTTGTGACTGGAATTGGAGACCTCTGTAAGAATCTGCAACTTAAAAATGTTATAAATGCCTTTTTTTTTTCTACAGTGGTGAGGACAGACGGTCTTAAAGGCAGAAGAGGTCGTCTGCCGTCCAAGCCTCGAGCTTTGCCAGACTCGTTTTTACATGGCAGCACCCTTCTGAGTGCTGTGGTTAGGGCACATATAGAGTCAAATCCTCCAGCGTCTCGTCTGGACTACTCCAAAGTAAGTCGCTCTGTACCAACCAGCCTTTATGTCACGCATTGTCAATTAAATGCATAATAAAGTCGCAGTTGTTCCTTCTGACCCACAAGTTCAAGGAGAGTCCAGGGGACGTGCTGGGTGACGATGCGCAACACGTCCGACAGTTCTACGACCTCTTGATGAGATCGATGGAAGTCATTCAGAGTTGGGCGCAGAGGATCCCAGGTTTTGCCACCCTACCTAAACATGACCAAGACCTCCTCTTCTACTCAGCCTTCCTGGAGTTGTTCGTCTTGCGGCTGTCGTACAGGTAATAAATACACCCTTTTCAAACCCTAAGTTGGTTTCCATGTTGCCTTCGATTTGAGTCTATGTTCCGGATTTCAAGTGTTTGCCCAACAACTGGAAGGACGGGCCTAATTGTGCAACACCCCGGTACGGCTTGCATTCACAAACAATTTCTTGTCATTTCAGATCCAACCCAGAGGAGGGGAAGCTGATCTTCTGTGATGGGTCGGTGTGGCATCGGCTACAGTGCCTGCGAGGCTTCGGGGAGTGGATTGACAGCATTGTTGAGTTCTCCGCCAACCTGCAGAGGATGAACCTGGACATTTCCACCTTCTCCTGCATCTGCACCCTGGCTTTACTCACCGGTGGGCAAACAGTTTGTGCACATTCAGTTGCTTCAATCTGTCACTCGTTTTTTTTTTTCAGTGAGTTGATCCAAAGTATGCTTTGTTTGAAATGTTCAGGCACAAGATGCTACCTGTGAGTCAATTTCACCCCAGGTATGAAGAGGAGTGATTAATAGCCAAAAAATAAGATTTGCAGTAGCATGATTAGCTGAGTAGTGTGAAAAGTCGACAGCAAGTTATCATCTTATCTTACAAATATATTGATTCAACATGTGATATAGAGGTACAAACATGTATAGGATTATACCTTTAGGCAAGGGTAGATAAGCAATTCAGGTAAAGTCATTAAATTGTTGAAGAGTTTGTTACCATTCACTGAAAACCCATCAACCAGATGGATTGATGGGATCCTTAAATGGGTTTGACTTAAAGGAAAAATTGATGTTTACGCAAATACTTTAAATCAGCTAAAAGAAATCCAATATTGGTTTAATAGCAACAGATAGATAAAACGTCAATAAAACACATTATAGATTGATTCAAACCTGAAATTTGATTTTGTTTTCAGTATTACCACAAGTATTATTGTTCGTGTCCAGAATACATAGCCTGGTTAGCTTTATATAGACAAAAAAATCTAACATGGTATAAAGGGGTAGAAAGTATTTTAATTATTATATTTTAATTAACTGGATATTTGGAGTGAATTATAAATTCTCAGTTACAAGTTAGAATGGCTTAACGGTTGGGAATGTGGACAATGAGTAGTAAAAGGGCATAAAATTGACCTAGGTGAAAAAAAAAACATATTTAGGCTTAAAATATCAAAACATTTATCAATAAAATGACCACGTTTCTCAGTGATTTATCCAATCGAGAAACTAACACTTGCCAAGAACCCAAAAGAGAAATTAAAATAAAATAAATTACATTTGACTTTAATGTTTACTTCAGATAAATTAGAATGAAGATCAAAATACGGCTAGTACATGCATACTTTTATAAAAAATTTGATGAAAATATAGAGGCACAAATATGATGTATGCAAAGATGTGAACTTAAGAGGTTACTTAACAAATTAAACCATCCGTTAGTGTAGTAAAAAATATGGTTAGCTAAAACAAGGTTGGCTAACAATTAGCTAACAGAGAAAATGTGAAAATAACCTGCTCTTTTTTAAGACACTCCTTTATAATAGTAACATATATGGTTGAGGAAGTCAGGTTAAAGAATAGGGGTTTTCCGAGTCTTTAAAACTGTTTATTTTTGATGAGCCATTACATTTGTTAGCTAAAATGAAACAGATAATGTAGCCCGCCTTCCGTTCACAAATACATCAAAAACCATTGAAAATTGGTTTTCAACACCCTAACCCCAACCCTAACAGGTAGAATTATATTCTTGTAGCTTATTTTTCCTGAAAAAAAATATACCCCTTGTGTTTGTTGCTAATGCTAAATTCGAAACACTCAGAGCGCCACGGCCTGAAGGAGCCAAAGCGGGTCGAGGAGCTGCAGAGCAACGTGGTCAGGTGCTTAAAAGACAACGAAGCCGCCGGTCCGGACGGAGGCGGCCCGAACCGCTGGTCCAACCACCTGTCCAGACTTCTGGAGAAACTGCCAGAACTGCGCACTTTGTGCATCCAAGGCCTGCAGAGGATTTTCTACCTGAAGCTGGAGGACCTGGTGCCGCCGCCTGCTGTGATAGATAAGTTATTCCTGGACACGCTGCCATTTTAGAGACTTTTCTTTTTCTTCTCCTTTTTTTTTTTTGTTAAAAAAAAGATGGAAGACTTTTACTTCTTCCATCCGAAATCATCAGTGATTCTTTGCAGCCTGGAGTCTTTGCTCAGCATGCATATAGTTTAAGAATTTAAATTCAAGTCGTTGGGTGAGTATTTGGGCCAAACAATTTGCACAAAGCTGATGAGTTTTGCCCACAGGAAATTTGCAACTCTTTATACAGTAACTGTAAATTAAACACATCTTCCTGCCCGTTCAGCTTGTATAAAAGCATTTTGATACAAAACAAGCATTTCTTTTTTTCACGCTTCTATTTATTAGTAAATTAAGTGTTATTAGTTACAAAATGACAAAATGGTTCACTGTGTTCAGTCTGTCAGTCATGTCCATGATTTAATAAAAGACAAAGTTCAAATTATGTTTTTTTTTTTACCCTGATTGACCTACTTTTATTCAAACCTCAGTGTATTTTATTGAGATTTCACCTGGGTGGATCATAAATGTATATTTAGAGATAAACAATCATGTTTTTTAAACTAACAAGCATGATGCTGTAGAATTTTTTTAAATTTATGATTTTTATTTTTTTTTTCACTTCCACTGCAAAACAGCTGAAAATTCTACGTCCAATTATTTTGCAATCACAAAATACATGCAGATTTTTAAGTTGTCATTTTTATGGGATCCATATGGGTATTTGCTCAGGGCGGTATTAGTAAGGGGCTGCAAAAATACAAAGCAAAAAGAAAAATCACTCTGAACAAACTGAACAAGTTTTCTGTTGCTTTACTATATGCGCAGTAAATACAGAATTGGCTCCCCATTGTTTTGTGTGGGTACTTTAAATTTACAGCAATTTAAATGATATTCAGTTGACAGGAACGACTACTGTGCACAGAAATTTAAAGATTGCACAAAAAGGAAAATCAAATCTAGTTTTTAAAAATGTGTGCATTTCTTTTGGTGAGTTTTTATATATAAAAAGCAAAGAGCCAAAGAGAAGTGAATAGCTACGTGGATCCTGAAAGCATGGATTTTTCTTCCCTCCATAACGTGTTTTCAGAGCCGTCGGCTGGCTGACCTTTCTGCAGCCCCGTGGTCAGATGTGACATTAAAGACATCAGTTTCTGCTGCCGTCCTCGGAGATAAAGTCTCCGAAATGGGCAACGAGACGAAAACCAACACAGGCGAAATGAATCGTTTCATCTGCTGCTGATCTGAAAACAAAAACTTAAAAAGAAAATATTTATATATATATATATATATATATATGCATATATATATATATAGAAACACTCAAACAAAAACCTAAACTTTTTGTGAAGCAGATCTGCAGATTAGAAATAATCTATCTCTCTGCCTGAGGGGTGGGGGAGGGGGAGGCTGATGCTCCTATGAAGGTTTTAAGAGATCAATATTCTATTCAGTTTAGTGTTCAGAGATGGAAATGAATCGATAACTTTACCTGGGATAGGTCCAATTTACCCTGGTGATGACGGGGTGGGTTTTAACATGGATGTTTAGTCTGCAACAAAACACACATTTTCCTCTACAACATCACAAATATACACCGATTCTCATAGGAGTGTGACAGGCAGCAATGGAACTCCCGATTAGGGAACCTCAACACTTTTAGAGCTCTGCTCAAATTTCTGAATGAAAGTACTCTTCAATTTCAGGAACTGAAAGAAGTTTTTGTCTCAGTGTTCATACAAACTGTATTAAACCTCGACGTGAATTTTGCCGCCGGGAGTTTCTTTCACTCAAAGTGTCACTTACAGGCGTTTGCTTTAAAAACGGCAAAATGAAACACCGTGTCGGGGCAAGTACACGTAGTAGATTGTAGAAAATACGGTGAAGGATTTGTATATCTATATATATTTTTTTATTTTATTTTGTGAAGTCACTTCCTGAATGTTAACACAATCCATTTCTGGCCTACCTGTAATTACTGTAATCATTTGCTTTAAAGAAATATCCGACCTCCTGTATGGAGGTCTGGAACTGCCAAAAAGAAGAAGAAAAAATATTTATACCAAAATTTGATATTTGTCTTTTTTTTTTTTTTTTTTGACCTTGTAATAATTAATTTCTATTTATGTTGAATTTAAAAATTATTTCACACTATTTTTTCATAAGTCCACATATAAATACAGTGCATCCAGAAAATGTTTACATTTTATTCCAAATTGTACACACGAATACCCCATTTGAGGATGTGGGGGAAAAAAAACAAGAAATCACTTTTACATAAGTTTTCACAGTCTTTGCTTAATACTTTAATTGTGCCAAGCTTGTAGTGTGATAGTCAAAGAATTGAGGCTGAAATTGCTGCCAAACGTGGATCGACAAAGCATTCAGTAAAGCCCGTGAATAATTGCGTGAACACAATTGATCAATCTTTGTTTTTAAATGAATACTTTTGGGATTCGCTGCGTGTCGGGATTCTAACGTGCAAACCTGAAGTTTGTGGTTTGGTATCTTTGCCCCACAACAACACGGCTCCAGATTCAAAGTCCTGCTCGAGACCCTTAAGTGGAGGAAATTGCGAGAGCTTGTTCTGGGGGATCTGGAAAGCCCTGGGGGCCGGCTGTGACCACACAGCGGCATCTCGCATTTGATCTCAAGTGGCCTGCCGTTTGGGTTTTCCCGCAGACTTTGATCTCTGCAGCCGTCCGGCTTCAAGACAGCTTAACCCTTATCGCTTTCAGGCCAGAGCCCACGAGCACCGGGGCCAACCGCTGGGGGATTTATAGGCAGGCTCCATTTCCCCCCGGATATTTTCATCATGTAATCCATTGTAGATTATTACAGATTAGCTCATCGGACGTTTCAGTCGTTGTTTATACGACAATCTGCATGCTGAAGAAACACAGTCCTGTTATGCTTTCAACGCAATAACAGTGTAAAGGAGACAAATCTTGGAAATCTGAAGAACAACAAATCCTTATCTTCATATATATACATGTATACATGTATATATATGAAGGCATTTACAGAAAACAGACAATGTTGTGTTCCCAACGTTGAACTCTTTGTCCTTTTGTCCTCATTTCACAAAAACGTCACCTAATTTGCTTGTTTCATGTTGAATTATGAGGGTTATAGATCTAACTGAATGGGGTCGTCTCTTCCTTATGTAGGAGTTCACATTTGAAGAGCGGATTGATGATCGTGCGCAGGTAAGAACGCAAAGAATTGTGCCCAGAGACCGTTTTAATCCTCCAAAGACGTGCTTGACATTTAACACTTCAGCACCTGAACGTCCATAATTTTTTTCCAGATTAAGACGGTTTCATTCCCCAAATGAGCCTCTTAACACGTTTTATCCAAAATGCAGAAGTCTTATCAATGTAGGGGAAAAAATGTTTCAGATCAAGCACCTTTTTATATGAAAGATGATCATATAAATCATATTTTCATCAAACTGATGACGAAAAATGATTTACATCGGCGTGAAGAAACCCCGGCCCGCTCTTCTTTGCAGAATTGTTTTCAATCGGCCTCGTTAGAGGGGTTGGGTTTCCTTCAAGCCAATGCTCAATCTGATTTAACAGGTCAACTTCAAAACCTTCATTTTGTCTTTTGAGCGATTCAAAGATGGACTTTTTGATTTACCTCCAGTTGTCCCCACGTGTTAGAGTATAGGGGTGTCCAAACCTTTTGTCGATTGAGCCAAAATTGTCAAAGGGCTAAATGGGTAAGAAAATAAAAGTCCAAACAAAAGTCAGGTTGGTTTGGATAGTTTTCCATCTAAAGTAATGACATCAATTTTAAGACATATTTTTTGTGTCTATTCAGGTAATCATAGTTTTAAATTAATATTGTGTTACAAACCAAATCATTGGCTCGTAAAAACATAAGCAAGAGCAGAAACCCTTTAAACAGTTTCTTTGTTTTAGGAAAAGCAATCAGTGGTCTCCTCTTAGCGTCCACTTAGCATCTCTCTTTAAACCGAGAGTAAATGAAATGGATTAAAGCGTCTTATTGTTTCTGCGTGGAAACCTTCGGGGAGCGCTTCATCTGAAATTAACATTCTGTTTTTGTAGAGCGGACGAAAAAGGAGGGAGACAAACCTGAACAAAGCATCACTTATTGACAAAAGGCGTTTAATGGAGTAAGACAAACGAAGAGGAAGTTAAGGGATTATCTTAGTGCAGAATTTCGTCTTGTACTCAAATCTAGTTTACAAGTGTCTTGGCAACCAGGAATTAACTATCTTAAACAATGAAGATCTTGAGAAACATGAAGCTGGGGTTATCAGATCTACAGTGCCATTGTAGAGGGACATCAGAAATGACCTCAGAGAAGGAATTGTAGCTCCCCATCAATCTAAGAGGGGTTCTAAAATGGACTCTAATCTATTTCAAGTCCTCAATTCTCTTGAGAGACAAAATGTATCCAAGTGGAAAGACGCATGGCACGAGCTGTGTTTCTATTAACCACAAAACTACACAAAATAAAAATTTAAAATATATGCTTATTCAGAATATGTCAATTGCACTTCCTTCACGTTACATGAGTCACTTGATCAACAGCCGGATGTTACAACATGGATGGTAGAGAAAATGTTTGGGTTTTTTTTTTGTTTGTTTGTTTTTGCGGACAATGTCCAACTGGCTCCATAGCATCGCGCAGTTCATAAAAACTTACGTGTCATTCGAACGTGTCGAATCCATAACTCCTCTGCAAAATGGCTGACCACAATTTCCCCAAATGGCGCATATGTCAAGAAGTAGGCGGGGCTTGTCGCTCCAACGTCGACGTCTCTTCAGATGGCTAACAGACGGTGAGCGCTAGCAAAAAAGTGTCTTCAAATTTGTTCGCGTCTCTTTAAGAAACTCCTGTTCTTTCCAACACTTCGCCTTGAGGAAGTCATCACAACATGGCTCCTCTATTAACCCTTTAGGAACATTTTTCACCAGCGTCGCACCGAGACGTAGCTCCTACAATAAGCTCAGCAGAGGTGTTTGCTAATTGCTGCTGGCTAGTCTGAAGGATCTGAGAAGGGGAGTCGCTCTGTGTGATTTCTCAAACATGCTTGAAATAATCAAAGCAACGCTCCAGGTATCTGTTTTTTTGATAACATGATGTAAAGATATAACAAATATATATATATTCTACATGATACTGCACCTTTAAATATGTTTGTTTACTAAAAATAGACTGAATCGATATAATCCCCTGGAAACTTAGACTTCTAATTACGCTCACTCAAGAAAAGCTCCGATACGAAAGAAAAAAGTCTGCAGCCTGAGAGAGACTCAGGAGAAAAACAATCTGTGGACCTCCAGCATCCCATAAAAAACAACCTCTGCTATCTGTTGATCACAATTCATCTTTCTCCTCTCTCTCTAAAAAGATGATTGGTGGTGTTTTGAAGAGGAGCTAAAAGCCCAGGAGGACTCCGGAGGCCGGTTTGAGGATTATGACCTCGTCGACCATCAGAGACGACGGCCTGGTGAGATGTCTGCCGTGAATTTCAGCCGGTTGTGACGGACAAGGAAAGTTCACAAGACGTGCAAAGCTTTCTCTTCTGAGTTGGACCTGGATGCTGTTTAATAAGCGACATTAAAAAAAAAGAAAACAACAAATGGATTGAAAACCAGTGATAAATCAGCTTCCTGCAGAATTTTATTTATCCTTTCAAAAATAGGCTAACATGCCAATATTTAATGAATTAATGCTCTTGTAAACAGAAGCAGTCAGGATACAAATGATTAGGGCTCCATCTAGTGGTTGTAAAGTGAACTACAGGACCAATAAACAGGGTTGGACTCAGCTGCAAAGATTTATAGTTTTATATTGCTGTGACTGTTTTGTAAACAAACTTCAAATCATTTAGTTTTGTAGAATTTTTTTTTTTTTTTTAATCACATTCCAGCATTACCTTAAGCAGTTTCTTATTTTTGGTTTTAATGTTTCAGTTTTTTTTGTTCTTGTTGTTTTATGATCATGAAACACGTGTGTTTGCATCTCCGCTTCCTGGATTATGTGTTTATCTTTGCGAATTCTTTAAAAAATACTTTCTTTTCGGAAGTATATACTTGGTTAAAAACTGACGTGAAATCAGAATTAGGACTGCCAACGTTTGTTTTTGTTTTTCTATTTGCTAAGAATAATGAGAGAGAGAAAAAAAATTATATTCAGGCAATTTTTTACTACTTTCTTCATTGTGTGTTCAGGGTTCAGCTTTCTTAAATCTTTTATCACATGAAACCACATTTTGCTTTAAAGTGTGAACGTCTTTACTGCCCATTTTGTTATGAAAAGCGACCAGGAAGATTTGAAGAGTGGAAGAAAGTTGCAGCTGCCGCCGGCTCCACCTCCTCCACCTCCTCCGCCCTCCTTCCTCTGCAGCTATATAAAGGTTCCACCGTCCCACTCTGACAGGACTTCACTCACAGAGATCTCCTTAAGGTTGCACTGTGAGAACCAGCCTGTCTAAACTTCTCCTTTTCCCTCTCCCCCCGAAAAGGACAAAAAACAAAAAATGGTGAGTATTTCCTTATCCTCGTCGCCTACAAAGAGGTCTTATCGTCAAATCGACAATAGGGGTTCGTGTTCAGTGCTTCTTTTTGTGTGTGTGTGTGTTATCGAAAGTTTGAAATGTGACTCACTGTTTCCTGCTTTTACACTTCCTTCCCAAATTTAGCCTCTCGTCTGAGCTTCTCTGTTGCCTGAAATGCCGCGTTGTAAGCAGTCCAGCAGGCTGCCAGCCTGCAAAGGTTAACTGTTTCCATATGTGGACTGCTTGTCGGCCCGGGAATGCTGCTGCTGCTGCTGCTGCCGTGGCGGCGGCTTTGGGTTGTTTACACAACCTGGAAATCAGTTCGGCACACACAGCAGCTTTACTCTCAATAAAAGCCACAGAGCCGGACTTTGACTCCGCGGCATGACGGCAAACCGTTCTCATGTTTGGAGTTGACACAATGCTGTTCCTCTCTGGTCTTAACCAACAGGACCGTGGAGCCTAACCCTAACCCTGTCCCAAACCCTTACCCTAATTCTAACACTAACAACCTCATTTAGTGGCACAAATTTACTCTGATTCTTTGTATCAGTGTTAATTTTACAGTTATGTTCTGTGGGAAACTCATCAATAACCCCCTGTAGCTCTTTTTTCCCCTTCCTGTGTTGCACAATGCGCCACTGTTGTTTGCCCTCCATGTGTGACCTCGTTTTAGGCGGGACCAGATAGACGCAGCAGATGACCTCCTTCACTCCCTCCACTTCTCTTTGCTTAAAGTCTGATTCAGCGCAGCGTGTTGCAACAGGCAGCCGCACCCACGTCTCACTAAAATCCGCTCAGGAATCACCACATAATGATTTAAAAATGACAAACAAACAAACAAAAAAAGATCTGCACAGAAACTCTCTGTGACGCTCTGAGCTTGCTGGAACATGTGATTAGAGGTTAGTGGGTTAAAGCGGAGCTCTGTGCGACACCGGACTCAAAATAGCTGGCTGCTCTTGCCAAACTTAGCAGCTGAGAACCCCTCCCCTGTTTTAAAGGGGACCTGCGCTCAAAACGACAGCTTTAAATGTGACCCAAGAGGCTTTTGTTTTTCCAACCAAAATGGGAAACGATTCCCATCAGCAAGGAGACATCGAAAAGAATTTCGCCCCATTGTGTGACTGTTTAGAACAGAGGCTAAAGATGGCAGTATTAGTCATCGATTGTACACCTTTAAAGCTGAGGTCTGGGATGCCTGAGCTGTGAGGTACGATTGGCATTTTGATTGCATTTCCACAAGCGGTCGGACCGTCGAGGCGTTGATGAGCCTCACAACGAACCGTCCTTTCAAACCCGTTTCAACTGTTCTGCTCCACCCTCCCCACTGCTACACCTTTACAACCAGCATGAAAAATACTTCAGCAGGGCGTGGAGGCCCTTTGGCCCCTGCAGACATGCTGATGATTTTTTTTTTTTTGATTAGCAACACTTGTTTTGGCTTTGCCGTCACATCTGTGCAGGTACAGCTGACGTGTTTGGTTGCAGATACGAGAACCTGTTGTTTGAATATCTTTTCATGTCATACACAAGCCACAGTGTGTTTCATTTGGACATAAACCATGACAGAAAGTGAACACTGCATTTCCCCATGAATAAAATGGTGGTGGCAGTATGATTCTCTGGGATTCCTGTTGGAAATATATATAATTTTTTTACATTTACAGTCCCTGTGCTGGTGGGAGGGGAAACTGTGACATAGTTTGACCTAATTCTTTTTGAGCTTCCACACAGCATGGTGCTGCCACCGCCGTGCTTCAGCCAGAGTTAGTTTTCTGCCACACAGTTTATGGCACGCAGTCTAAAAGGTGTGATTTCGATCTGCATGCTCTCGCGTGTATTTTCAGACTTTAAAAACGGATTCTTATAGCTTTCAGCGCCTTTTAAAAAGAGCTTCACTCGATATAAATACTTTAGCGAAGAACTCGTTTGGCCACATTGTAAACTGTTTTATGATTTAAGAAAAAAAAAAAAAAATGTCAGCATCCAATCAACAGTTTAATCGAGTTCAGACACGTTTGGCTGAAATCTAATTAAAAATTCCGCTTTTTGGCTTTTAGTTTGCACTAGAACCCGAAGCGCTCATCACCCCTTTGTCTTTCCTCAGAGAGAGTGCATCTCCATCCATGTCGGCCAGGCCGGCGTCCAGATGGGCAACACGTGCTGGGAGCTGTACTGCCTGGAGCACGGCATCCAGCCCGACGGCCACATGCCCAGCGACAAGCCCACCGGCGGCTACGACGACTCCTTTACCACCTTCTTCAGCGAGACCGGCACCGGGAAGTACGTTCCCAGAGCCATCTTTGTGGACCTGGAGCCTACCGTCATCGGTGAGGCCTTTCACCGCCACACGAGGCGTGTTAAGCTGCAAAACGTTCCCTCTTTTTGTTGTGACTGAAACCAGAATCCCAAGGTGTGAAGGAACAAATGTTTATTGAGTGAAACAAAAGGTAGAGGGTGGAACCGTCTAGAAGCCGTTTTTTTTTTTGTTTGTTTTTTTACCGGTGATTAGTCTAGTCTCAGAAATACTCCAGGAAGAAGCTTGAACATTTCCCATAATAAAAAATGAGAATTCTGAGCTTGAAAAGTCCAAAATTTGAAAGAGAAACACCTAAGACATTTTGGGACTTCCTTCCCAAACATTTTCCCGAAAATGTTTGAGGTTTATGAGTTTCAGGGGTAGAAAATGTTTGACTTTTGAAACTCAAAACATCCTCGAGAAATGTTCTTTTTCCTCGTTGACCTCCCACTTCAGCTTCCATCGGCTCCAACCATCTCACTTTAAAATAGCTTCGCTCTAGGATGTTGTCTTGTTTTCTCTTTGTCCCTCTTTCCTCGCCTCTCTCCCTTTCTTTTCTTTCCTCTTTCCGTTTCTTTTGAGAGACAAGAATTGAACAATTGCTAATAAAAGAACGACCACACTCTCCGAATAATTTTTGCTTTAGCTCCACACGTTTCACTTTATATTAAACCAAGTGAATTTACTTGCTTGCCCCTCTTACATCTACTCATAAGTCCACACTTCCACTCCCCTACAGCGTACAATGTGCTAGTCATGTTTCAGTCACATGGTTAAAGAAGCATTTGAAATGAAAGGCAGTTTGGCACAGAACTAACCCTGTTTCTATGGGGGTGTTTTTTCAGATGAGGTCCGAACCGGAACCTACCGCCAGCTGTTCCATCCCGAGCAGCTGATTTCAGGGAAGGAGGATGCTGCCAACAACTACGCCCGAGGCCACTACACCGTCGGGAAGGAGCACATAGATTCTGTCCTGGACAGAATCCGCAAACTGGTAAGGAGAATAAAGCTGACGCAATATTTATCAAGGGACAAAAAAAACCCAACTAAGTATGCTGTCAGCCATGGAGGTGGTTTATCACGCCAGCGATTTGAAATGACCCACAAATCTAGATTTTGAAGTCAAAGACCAGACGTGACTTTTGATAGGCTGTTAAGTCTCGAAAACCCTCCAATCTGGGTAAATTTAAGAACAATTCTGGAATGAGAAGTGGGCAAAAAATGATTCCTTTGCAATTTTTATTACTACTTGACAATGCTTGCTGGCCCCAAAGAGTTTGAGGCAATCATCTTCCCACATTGAACCTGGTTGATTTGGATAACTTCGTAGGGAATTAAATCATTTGAAAATCTGCACTTGGTTAAGGCACAGCTGCTGTACCACTTTAAGTAGGACACACCAATGTTTTAGCCTACTTTATGTTGTAAGACATGTTCTGCTTAATTTAGTTGTTGTAAAACCTTTAATTTTACATTTTTTGTAATGGTGTGACTTCTTGGCAAGTTTTTATTCACAAGAAGTGGGTTGATATCAAGGTAGAAGTCACTTTTAAAGGGACTTTTATATTTAAACCACAATGTTTTTTTATTCTGATTGAAATTATGTTTGTTTATAAATACGTTTTCCAAGTCTTTCGTTGTAACTTGTAACTTTCTTGTTCAGTCTGACCAGTGCACTGGACTCCAGGGGTTCCTGGTCTTCCACTCCTTCGGAGGAGGAACCGGCTCTGGCTTTACCTCTCTGCTCATGGAGCGGCTCTCGGTAGATTTTGGCAAGAAGTCCAAGCTCGAGTTCGCCATCTACCCGGCTCCTCAGGTCTCCACAGCTGTGGTTGAGCCCTACAACTCCATCCTGACCACCCACACCACCCTGGAGCACTCCGACTGCGCCTTCATGGTGGACAACGAGGCCATCTACGACATCTGCCGTAGGAACCTTGACATCGAACGCCCGTCGTACACCAACTTGAATCGCCTCATCAGCCAGATCGTCTCCTCCATCACCGCCTCCCTGCGCTTTGATGGAGCGCTGAACGTAGATCTGACAGAGTTCCAGACCAACCTGGTGCCCTACCCTCGAATCCACTTCCCTTTGGCCACCTACGCCCCAGTCATCTCCGCAGAGAAAGCCTATCACGAGCAACTCACTGTGGCGGAAATAACCAACGCCTGCTTCGAACCGGCCAATCAGATGGTGAAATGTGATCCCCGTCACGGGAAGTACATGGCCTGCTGCCTTCTGTACCGAGGCGACGTCGTGCCGAAGGACGTCAACGTGGCCATCAGCAACATCAAAACCAAGCGCAGCATCCAGTTCGTGGACTGGTGCCCCACTGGCTTCAAAGTGGGCATTAATTACCAGCCTCCCACTGTGGTTCCGGGTGGCGACCTGGCCAAGGTGCAGAGAGCCGTGTGCATGCTCAGCAACACCACGGCCATCGCAGAGGCCTGGGCCCGACTCGACCACAAGTTCGACCTGATGTACGCCAAGAGGGCCTTCGTGCACTGGTACGTCGGCGAGGGGATGGAGGAGGGAGAGTTCTCAGAGGCTAGGGAGGACATGGCCGCCCTGGAGAAGGATTACGAAGAGGTCGGCATTGACTCCTACGAAGAGGACGAAGAGGGGGAAGAGTATTAAAATGAATCCTCATCCATAGCCTGAACGAGTGCTTGGCGGTCGTTTGCAGACTATTGGTTAAACACTGTAAAATGGCAGTTTAAACAAGCTAAATTCCATGGTGTTGGGTTGGGTCAAAAACCCAAAACAGAAAATGTCTTTTCTAATAAAGCTGTTTACACCAACATCACATGTTTTACGCATTTCTTGATTTTTTTTTTTTTAAACTAAAATGACTTGCCTCTTTTTGTCTTTTTTATAGTTTTATCTTTATAAGACAGAAAACTGTTTTTAAGGATGAGCAAACTGTAATATGAGGATGTTATTAGAATAATGAGGAAAAAAATAATTACATAACAGCTCTCTGGACGACATGTGGGTATTTGGCCACAAGATGGCAGCATGGTATTACTATGAAAAGGCCATTAAAGCAGGATAGAAAGAGATGTAAAATCCACAAAATGAAAGACCAAACATAGAATTAATTGCTTACAAGGCTTTACTGATGCCATCAAAATTCTACATAAGTATTGAACTGTGTAAAATTAATTTTCACTCCATATAGTTTTAATTATAATTTAATTAATTATGAACGCGCATTAAAATGTGCCACAGTTGTTATGGCTCACCGAGGAAATAAATAGCAACGAGAATAAAGGTGATTAAACGTATTTATTAGCATGAAGCTACATACAAGTATAACTTTCTGTTGGGAAATTATTTGTACTTTTCTGTCCTTTTTTTATGCCAACCATCTGAAGACTCTGCTGGAGTATGTTTTCGATCTAAAGTTTCTCCAAAACCAGGCAGAAATGTAAGTTGTTTTTTTTTCCTGTTCCCGGTTATAATTTCCGAAACTATGAGCTCCTGGCTTTTCTTTTATCCCCCCTCCTCTGTAGACGAGGCCTTCTGATTGGCTCGGCGTAATCACTGCTCAGTTGGAAGCGGAGTCTCGCGAGTGTTGGACGCGGGATTTAGAGAAAGTTCGCGAAGGACGGAAGGAAAAGCTAAATGCAGCTACAGTCCACTGAGTCGCACTTTTACTTCCTTGCCAGACAGCTTAGAATGTCAACTCAAGGTTGGTACAATCTAGAACAAGTTAGTTAAAACATTTTCTACAAGTGAACGCCATCTTAAATGTTCACGGAACAAATTCGAGCTCTTACTGACAGCTAGCATAGAATCTTTAGCCACATAAAATAGTATTAGCAATACTAAAAATATCTATTTACCGTGTCTTATACTTACGATATTTGACATTGCTTCTATCAGCAAGTTGGTGATGTAGTCAGAGGCGCAATGTTATATAAAACCATCTTTATTGAGTTGTACGTCATGTTATAATGTTATTCTCATCAAAAAACATATTTGAAGTCATGTTTGACATGCAGCATTTTTATAACAACTGAATCCGACACTTTCGAGTCACTTTCAGTTATTTAAAAAAAAAAAAAAATATATATATATATTTTTTTTTACAAATTATCTTGCTCAAAAACTGTTTGTTAATACCGTTCGTATGATTTACACATGAAGGGGGCAGAGTACCTTTTATTTTGATAGTCTCTTTGCCACTTCCTGTGTTTTATTTTTCTAACCGTGAAACGCAGGAGCTTCTCTTCTGATTACGGCGTAACGAGGAACAGCTGCGAGTCCACAACTTGTTAAGAAAGCAACCAAGGTTTCAAGGCATTTAGTGTTTTATTGTCGGGCAAAACACAATTCTGTTGTGAAATCACAAATCCTGCCCATTCGGTAGATTTTAGAAAGGCAATTTTTTCCAAAGTCCTTAGTGTTTCTGTTGTATGTGAAACTTTTCTCCCACTGATCATTGAATTAACATGTCTGGTTATAACACTGATATTTACTCTTGGTGATTAGTAAATATTAGTGACAGTCATGTCTGACTTCTTCCTCATGATTATGTTGGTTCTAAAATGACCATGACATGGATAATATTATGACTTTTCTCATAAATTTAGTTTTCAATAAACTATAAGCAAAACTACTTTCAGCCGCACTTTTTCCTTGCAGCCAATTTTTCTGTAAATAATTCTCGGACACAGCACCCTGTGAAAGCTGGATTTTTTTTCTTCTTCTCATTTTTTGCCCATTACATAACTGTTCTGTGTTAAAAATGATTTTCCTTTATGACTGATCTAACATTAAAAAAAAAGAAAAAAAGAAAAGAGGAATAAAATTTTTGGTTTTCACTTGAAAACCATTTATTTCAAAAATTCTGATTTGAATTTCTGAAGTAAATGGCTAATTTTAATTAGCGTGGCTGTGAGGAGAGGTGTAACCGTGGGAAAATGTGATTTTTAGGCTCTTTATTTGCACTGATTTAAGTCAAAACAAAAATGTGAAACTTCTGTCAATCTTTAATAAACAGCAAGACAAAATAATAATAAAAAACAAACAAACAACAACCTTATCATTCAGTCAAAACCTACAGCAGTTTCCAGACTTAATATTTCCAGAGAAGGGGGCTTCCTACCAGCCATCCCCATATGTGGGTATTCAGATTTGTCTATGTGGGTGTAAATCAGCCATTTCATATTAGGGGGGTGGAGGGGGATTGAGTGTCCACGTGTGACTGGTCAGGACCCTCGCCTCCGTTCCAGTCATGGCTGTAACTGCACTATTTACTTCCTGCTGTTTTTCATATGGAAATGAAGCTCCGAATGCTGAGGGGACGTCGTCGAGGACTCTCATCCTGTGATTAGTGGCTCTCCTGCAAGGCGCTTGGTAATTGTGTGACTTGCTCTCTTAACCACAATCGCGCAGAGCGGCTCACTCTGCCGCCGTGGATGCTCGCTGTGCTTTTAATTGCAGAGCGTCGTGCGCTTGCGCTTTAACTAGGAAGAGGACGAAGCCCTCGAGGAGGTGCACCAACTCCCCTGGAAATGTTCACTGCACGAACAGGAAATTAGGCTCAAAAAGCAAAACACTGCTTGAGTTTTGACGTTGGAGTAATTAAAGGGACACGGGGGGAGGAGGGGGGGGGGGAACTTGAAAATAACAAAAGAGCTTACATGAACCATAAAAAAAAACAATAAAAAAAAAAAAAAACAGTTGAGTTTTACAGCAAAATATGTAAGATTGTCACCTGGACTCAAACGAAAACACCACAAAACTGGTGTGACATTAATAAATATCTACTCTTAGAAGTAATAAATCTGTACAAACACCCAGAAGACTGTTAAGAAAACACACATTAACCTCAAAGATTACACATTTAATTAGCGCTGATGCTGTGTACAAGCTGGCTGACTTGCCCCACAATAACGTAATAATAAAAACAATGTAAAAAAAAAAAAAATACGGATGAAACTTTCCACCTGTGAGCCAGGTTTAAAACGCGTTTTTAGATTTAAATTTAAAGGGGATTCAAACTGACATTAGAGTAAAGCTTTAAACGTTTCATACTTTTTGTTGGAAAGTGAATGTTTTTGAGGTGGACGGTGTCCGAAGTATAGCATTTTGTTTTTGTACAGGGTAAAATATAACTAGATTAAAATCTTTTTTACTCAGTATTTTGAAATGTATATATATATATATATATATATATATATATATATATATAAATACTGCCATGACCATTTAGTTTTCAAATGTCTGCTGATACATAAGAAAAATAAAAATGACATAACCTGTTCTCAAACATTCTTGAAATTGATTATAGTGGTTTAAAATAATCTTTGAACTGTGTTCCTAAATTTCAGAAGAAATTTTGCCTCATAGAAATGAATACTGGACTGATTGCAACTTGATTTTAAAGCTTGATTGAACTTTGAATAAATTGGAATGCATCTATTTGGAATAAAAAGTATACAAAAGAACTGTGTTTTCTTTTTCAGACAATATATTTTTAAATTATACATATGAAAGTAAAGATATGGAATTGTATTTGTAAACAATTGGATTGGAATGGGGTTATGCAGTGGCGCAGTTGGTAGCACTATTGCTTTGCAATCAGAAGGTCCTGGGTTTGATTCCCGGGGTCTTTCTGCACGGTTTGCATGTTCTCCCGGTGCACGTGTGGGTTCTCTCCGGGTTCTCCGGTTTCCTCCCACAGTCCAAGAACATGATTGTTAGGTTAATTGGTCTCTCTAAATTCTCCTAGGTGTGTGTGAGTGTGTGTATGCAAGGTTGTTTGTCCTGTCTGTCTCTGTGTTGTCTGGTGACCTGTCCAGGGTTTACTCTGCCTCGCAAGAGCGTTAGAAAAATGGATGGATGGATTGGAATGTCAGTGGTTTAGCATAACGAAACGTAGAAAACCTATTCTAGAAATAGCATGTCATACAGCAGTAGTCTTTACTCAGAGGCTTCTCTAAATTTGATGCGAGACTGACTGCTATCAGAGGAGCTTTTGGCCGACAATTCAGTTATTGTTTAAAGCTACTAATACAAATTACGATATTTAATTTCACTTAAAAAAAAAAAAAAGAAGTATTTTGGAGTGAAAAGGTGTAATGTCCTATTTCAGTGAAAACATATTTCTTCATAAGAGTTATATAGTTCAAATTTGTTTCCATTTTAATTAGTGGATGTTAAATAAAAATCATGTCACAAAAACCTGTTTTTAAAAATCATATAACAGCCACTTTCATGTTTTTAAATTCAGCAAATTTTGACAAATTTTGAGTGACCTTGACGCTAAAATACAACACCCAATGATGTTCCACTGTACGAATACTATCTCAGCATAGCTATTCTGTGACCATAAATAAGCAAACTGCAAAACAATCCTAAACTTACACATCTCTTATGTTTAAAAATAATAAAAATAAATAAAAAAAAAAAAATCCAAAATGCTAATAAAAAGTGACAAGGCAATCCAAAAGCTTACAGAGATTTCTTTTTTCTTTTTAAAAAGGTTTTGGTCACCTTACTCTTCTTCTGCTTCTGAAGTTATCTTCAATCATGTATACAGCGCCCCCTCAAGGAAACTTAAGGAAGTGACCTCAAGAGAAAAAGGCCTGATTCTTGTACTTTCAGAAGATTAATCAATTAACATTTCATTCCAAATTTATTCTTTTGGTTCCTCTTCTTTGAAAATGGACCTGAAGACACTTATTTCTGTCTATTCTACTGTAAAAAATACTTTGGTATTGTATTTTTAAACTAAATAAATCAGGAAAATCTTACTAAATTGATGAATTAGCTTGAAGGGGACAATGTTTTTGTTGAATTAGAGCAACTTCAGCCTTAAAATTCCCAGTCGGGTTGATAACAACAGTCTGGCTAACGACACAATGTACAGCTGCTGGACTGAGAGCATATTGGATATGTCTTGATATGTCACACAGAAACTGATTTTGTCCATCAAACATGGCGCTACTGGCTTAGAACAGACACATTTGGTCTTCGGCACACGTTAATAAACCCTGTCCTCCTTTCACTCGTCGTCCCGCTGTTCGAGCAACAATGACGTGTCAAGCAAGCAGCCCCTGAAATATCCAATTAGAGAGTGAGTCAGCTGAATCCGGCTGCGTGTCGACAGGAAATGGCCTTCGTCCGGGTAGATCTGAGTTCAGCAAGAGATGGAGAACAGAAAAAAAACAAAAAACAAACGATTTCAGTCGCAGCCTTTTCTGCCCAGTTCAAGAAACTTTAAAATATCCTAACTCTAACCCTAACACCAGGGTGTTGAAAATCTCGTTCTATGTTCTCCTTTTTAATGCATTTTGCATTAAAAATGCATTTTGCATTAAAAAGGGGCGGTAATTACCTGCATAGTGTAGTTGGCTCCGATCTTTATTAAATGTTTAATGAGTTCGGCCGAGTGTTGGAAGTGAACGTTCGCTGTGGACGAAAACACAACACACTTTCATGTTAAATAATATTTGAAACAAGAAGAAAAAAAAGACATTTTTGCCATTCTAGTGCATTTTATAACACACATTACAGCAATAACAGGACTTTTGAAATCTGTTTTCAGCATGAAGAGGTCAGAGATGTCGGTACCGTCAGCAGTGCCGTGGGCCAGAAACAGAGTTCCTCCCTCAAGACCTTTCATGCCGGGCAGCACTTTGGATGCCTGAAAATGAAATGTAAGTAAGATTACTGAAACTGCATATTAAAAAGAACACTGGAAATCCAGAAACTATTGGATAAACTTATAGAAATTGCAGAGAGCATCACCTCGGAATCAATATCCATGTTATGTCAATTGTAGGGATCCGTTATCCATTCTACTAATCGAAAATAAGTATAAATACAAGATATATCAGCTGAATCTTTGAATGTGGCTATTAATGGGAACGATATGGTTACCGTAATTTAGACTTTAAAAGTGTAAAGATGATTTTGTTTTCTTGCTAATGCTTCGTCAGATAACTGTCTGCGAGATTCAGACTGATGTTGGTTTTTCTTTCCAACGTTCAGATTCGTCAGACATGCAGCATTGAACCAAAATAGCTGCTTATAATCGTCAAATATATCCGATGATAGATTAATTAGGCCAGAGTTTCCTGTAAACCTTCAGAATAAAAGCTTTAGGTTAAATAGCACACATTCCAAAATGTGAAAAAACTATTTGGGACAATTAAATTGCTTAAAGCATATTTTTTTCTTACTTGTAAAAACTCAAAAGTCTTGACGTATGAGGGCTCAACCTTTTAATAGGCATTATATATATGACCATTTTTATTATTATGAATATTCCTGAATTGTACTACAATTGTAATAATGTTTGCATATTTTTGTACATGTACCAAAACCTTGATATAAATATATAACAATAATAATCATAATAATTATTAAATGTTCGTCAGAGGCATAAAATTTGCTCACAGACACCTAGAAATTGGGTTTCTTATTTGGCTGAAACCAAAGAATTGTTTTCATTTTATTTTATTTTTGAGGTTAAGCACCGGCTCACACCTTTGAGACATCATAACAAAAAGCCAGACACTATTTAGGATTCCTTCCTCACGGGGGGGATGATTAGTTGTAGAGCTAAAGGAATTTCCAACTTCTCACTCCCATTGTTCACTTACTCCCTGCTGGGATTTGGACCTGAAGACATTATGAATAAGTTATCCACAACCTGACTTGTTCATACTCCGTCACTCTTACTGAAACAAGTTTCATCTGATCAGATCAGTGTAACATTTCCCCCCCAATGTAACATTTTTTTTCTAGATTTCATTTAAAGCAGATCTCCCGCCTCCTGCTGCGCGAGACACAAAAATAGAGCAGTCTGGCCCAGTTATAAGCAACCCACTTAGCAGGAAAAATACACTGCAACCTTCACGCAGAGGGCAGCCGAGGGAAAGGTTTTTAGGTTTAAACGCCTGGCATTTCCACACCTACTGTCTTTTTTGCTACAGGAGCTTTTAAAGACAAAACTTAACAAATACGCAACATTATTTTGCTGAAAAGATGCATAAAACGCCCATCGTTATTGTTTTTAGGCTACAGGTTGCACCAAGGATTCAATAAACAACAATCAGAACCATGAATAAAAATATTGAATGGAAAATGTAAACAGGTCAGCTGTCAGGTGTTAGGATGACACTGAAATTAGGATTAATTCCAGTTAAAAAATTCCTGCTCCGCCTGCCTCTTTCATCGTCCTTGGTCAAGACACTTCATCCGCCTTGCCTGCTGGTACTGGTCAGAATAAGAGGAAGGGGCGTAAAACGCCAGCCTCACTTCCTTCAGACTGCCTCAGGGCAGCTGTGGCTACAGTCCAGTAGCTTGACATCAGCCTGTAATTGTGCTCTTTGAGATCTCAATTTGATATAAAGGACATTATAAATAAAAGCAATTATTATTATTATTATTATTTACCTCGCTACTGCTAGATATCTTACAGAACAGAAATATCTATCTATCCATCCATCTATCAATCTAGCTAGCTATCTACCTATCTGGGTCGCTAGTGCTAACCATCTTAAAGTCCAGAAATAGCTAGCTAGAGTAGAATATACTTTATTGATCCCCAAGGGTAAATTGATAATTAGTTGAAAAGTTATGGTGATAAATAATACAAATATAACAATAAGAGATAAAGTTTATAAAGTACTTTTGTGAGCTTTCTAAAAGAGACCTCTGGATAGAGTGCTTCACCTTTGACCCTGTAACAAAAGCTCCAATGATGATGCGATTTGTGGGATGATCAATTAATTCAGTGTTTTGGTTTGTTTGTTTTCGCGGTTTATAAACCTGAAGGGAGACGAAGTAGGTATTTGTAGCAAGAACCCCAGACTTGAATAAATCTCCACTGGGACATACAGTAATAAGCAGCAGAATTATAATTAGCAAAAAAGCTTACAAGGTATCTGCTGTCCTCTGTTGAAGGCAAGCCGAAGTATCTCTCTGAGAAGGCTGAGGCTGAAATTGAAGCAGAGAGAGGTTGATTAAAGGCGACTCAACGACACACTTTTAATAAAAGCAGGAGCTTTTCATCTTAGAGTTTCTCTGAGCCTAAATCCCTAAACGCAGAGCCAAAGTATAATTAAAGACCCCCTACCCTGATGAGACAAATGAGAAAGTCTACATTCAGAGAGCTGGTGGTTCAGCAGCACAGGTATTAAATATGTATTTTTCCTCAAAGTTTGTAGTATTTTTCCTACCGTACATGGTCCAGTCGATGACGGGAGCCTGAGCAGCTGCACATCTTATCAACCTTCCTGAATCCAGCATCATCAGAGTGATGTAACCCCCATAACCCTGCAGAGGAAAGTCAGTTATGAGAAAAAACACTGAAAACAGATTTTATCCTGAAACCTTGAGTTCAAATCAGCATGTGTAATGTGACAAATTATAGAATTAATAAGCTTTCCTAACCTGTAATGTAGCATTCAGTACTTTGTTAAATGAAAATCTATATAAATTCTTTCCTGTTACAAAAAACACATGTTGCTTACATTACCAAGGGTCTGCAAACTGCAGCTCTGAAGCCACAAGTAGCTCTTTCCCTTCCATCATGGATCCTAACAACTCTGGCTTAAATGTAATGACAAATGTGCCTAAAGGCCATCTTTTTATGTACTAAGTAGATTTTCCATAACAGAGGGGCAGTAAAAATACCAGCCATATTGTTTTAGATCTATTTTTTGTGTCATTAAGTTTGTTTTTCATAAATTTACAAATCCCACTGAACGAAACATGTCCATACTGTTTTCTGCAAAAGTTTTTAATGTTTTCCTTTTTCTTAAACCCTAAAAACAAAAATAATATGTGGCTCTACAGTAAATAAATATATATAAATATAAAATATATACAAATATATATTTTTTTGCACCTCTGAAGAAGCTGCAGGCGTCTCCCATAGACTGAGTTATTGAACTGTAGCCGGACAAAGGAGACTAACCTGTCCATAAACTCCAATACGAGTCTGATCAACATATGGCAGCTTCACCAGGAATCTGAACAAAAACACGAAAGTTGAATTACAATACCATTTGGCATATTTAACTCAGATCAGGGTCAGAATGAAAATAAAAATGATAAATAATATATTGGCAGAGTCGACCTTCTGCTTTGTGTCACGTTGGATTATAAACCTAATAAACTACATAATAAACACGTAATCCACCATTTTTGACCCGTATGACCTCCCTGGGGTTAAAGGTTCAGCTAATATGTTAGCATTTTGTCAAAAGAGGAATCTTCACTTAAACCCCTTTAAAAGGAAAATGTTTAGTCCCATAAAACGCTGCTTCTGTGTGGCACAGACCAGAAAAATGATTCCTGTGTCAACAGAGAGCAAAATGAGACACTTGAAATAACAAATTTCTTTGAGCTAATTTTGACTTCAGTAATAAGTTCATGACGACAATGCAGATGTTTCCGACATACTCCAGAGCCGCTATCTGGTCCTCGACATCCACCGTCCTAAGTCTGTGGTAAACCTGTTCAGGCAACCTGGGAATACAAAAGAAAACTGTCAGGAAGAAAAATCTAGATCAGTAGTGTTATGAAAAACATGACGAAATATTGTTGCACCTTTGACCTCTAAACCCAGGTCCTCTGCCGTCGAGCTGAGCCACTATGATCTGCTCCGATACGGAAAGCACCAAGTCCCAATTCAACCCGAATCTCTCCGTCGCCACCTGTTCGTCTGGAGCGCTGCCACTGCCAAGAAACATTTCTGATTTACTCACTGCTTGACTCTGACTCTATCTTTTAAAGTGACAGAGGGGAAGGGTGGATTCATTTAGAGTCAACTTCTCTCCTACGGCTCAACATTAAGATCAAACTCTTAGTTGGGAAAGCTCTTATTTAAATTTTTTACGTGCAATATTTGCCACATTAATTACCTCATCATCAAAATGTCAAAATTCAGAGAAAAGGGTTCGAATACATGCATATATTTTTTTATATATGTAATCATCTTCTGCAAAAAGAAAAAAAGAAAAAGATTTGGAATGGGTGCAAACAATTATGGCACAGGTTAAAAACAATAATTGAACAATTTCCTTCGGGAAAATGTACTTCAATTAAGTTGGATTTTCCAACATCTTTAGATTTGGATTGAGCTGATGCAGTAAAAGAAATAATTCACAGTAATGTGCTTTTACAGATCTAATTAGCGTGAAGCCTGAGTAAATTGCCTTTCATCTTAGATTAGTTGCCGTAAAGACGGTATCGAGCATACGGGGGGAGAAGTGTTCTGTTGTCCTTGTCAAACTGAGCCCAGGATCAATGTGGCATCGCAAACATGCAAATGCAATAAAGTATGGAGGGCTCACATGACGAGGAGAAGGCCGTAGAGGTAGGAGTCTGAGAAGTCAGGAGGATAAATGAGCTTCAGAGGCAGCTCTGTAGGAAGAGACAGAAACATTACCTGGTGCAGAGGTGACCCACAGAAGGTTAAAAAGAATGTAAAGTAGATCGGGACGGACGCCAGGCACACACACACACACACACACACACAGAATGCGCTCTCATGTCACGTGTGGCTCGACTGTCTCATGGAGCTCAGACTGTTGAGGGATCATTTGTACCAAAGTTGTCCTGAGTGACATTCAGGAAATCCGTCTTGGCCGTCCTTCTGGCGTCCAGCGCAGACCGTAGAGGAACGTTGCTCTCCAGGATGAAGTATGCTGCCAATGAGAAATGATTACAGAACAACTGTTGTTCATATATTTAGGAAATATAACACAAACCCCCCGAACTAAAGAAAACAGCGAAACATAGTGTAAAATGAACAAAATGCACAGATCCGATATTAATATTCGTATCAGTCTTGATATTGAAACAAAAACTATATTGGCTATTGGTGACGATGTTCCAGATCCATAAGGGCAGATCTATTTAGTCTAATTCTATGCTTTGTCCTCTGAGTGATGTCATTCTTTATGTCTCGTACATTACTCGTACTTATGTTTAAATTATTTTCAACCTTTTACAGAGGTATCATGATTTTTTTATCCAGGCCTTTTTTTTTTTTTTTTACCAGTTTATTTCTTTTTTATTATTCTGTCGAACTACAAATCAAAATATCTGATTTTTCACTGGTTATTTTCATTTTTCTTGACCTGCATCACAACACATTTATGTTCTTCTGTTCTCCAATTCACTCATCAAACCACTTAGAAATCACTTTACATGTAAATTCATTTTCAACGCATCTTTTCACGTTAAAATCAACACATCTGTGCTGCATCACATTCAGCTGGCATTCAAAAAAAAAATAATTATGAGTTAATTAAATGCTGCAAAGCTGTTTTCTGTTTCACAACAGCTACGAGGGAGAGAGAAAAAAAAGAAAGAAAAAAGGCGTATTTCCGAACCACAGAAGCAAAAAATACTTACAGTCCATGTTGCTGAAACTGAGAAGCAGCACAGCTGGAATACCAGGACCTGGAACATAAACACAACAGATCAGGCGAGTTGCAAAGATGAAAAGTAAACCCAACTCAGTTTTATTTCAGTAAAAGTCAAACATTTAACTGTGATACCTAACACATTATCAGAAACTTAGAGCTGCTGTTGGTCCTACTTTGGGCTTAGAGTAAGTCTTTGCTTAAAACTTCCACTTTGTCTACTTTCAGAACGATTCTTAATCTTGATTAAGAAACATTTTGTTTCAGAAACATCTGTGCTCATTCGGTTCATCGTGTTTGCAGGGAGAGGTGAATGTCAAAGACCTTGGCAGTGCAGGACGGCGTTCTGTGCGTTCGGACTGATGTCGGCGTCAAAGAACAAGCAGTCTTTCTTCAAGTCACAGGTGAGGCATTCCTTTGAAAATGAGCCGTTGGTCGACAAACTGCGGAGGAAACGGGGATCAAAATGCTCCTGTTATCCTTTCTGAAAACGGGGAAACAAACATAAAGCGGAGTCGATGGTTTTCACCTGTATAAATGTCTCTGTTGTGGCGCCCTCTCAGAGCTCAAAAAGTATCTGTGGGAAGGAAAGCGAAGCTGTTAAACTAGGACAAGGTCACAGATCTACTGCATTTTTCTGGCTACTAACTCAATAAAACATCAGTTTGAGTGGGATTTATTGAGAGAATTGCAACAGATGTCCCAACATTTAGTATACGACACTTACATGATGCTTTTGATTTCATCGTAAGCTACGATTCTGATCACCTCCCAGTTTCCAGATGTTAAGTGGCGAACTTCAACCGGGTCACTTCTCGACTGAAATGGAAAAAAAGTTGTTGCTGTTTGCGTTTCAGAGTTGGATAAAGAACCAAGGGAGTTATATTCTGTAACTAATAATTATATATCCTTATAGGAAAGGGCTAAGGAATAAGATTCATATTTTCTGTTAGGTCTGGATGATACGGCTGTAAAACCTAACAAGATATCAGTCTATCAATAATTATTGATTAGTTTTTTGTTTCAAATATCACAAATACTGCCAAACTGGTGGCGTGACCGTTTCTGTTATAGCCACAGTTGTCACTCCATGCTGTTTTTTTATTTTTTATTTTTAAGCACTTATGAGTGGCAAAACCCGAAACTGCTGCTGCGCAAGTTACTCAATGGATTGTTGCTAGGTAACCAAAGAGTGAGTTAGTTGATGCCACCAACCTAGCTTAGCTTGCTATATTTCCCAAAGTGCTGTGCGGTTCCGGCTCAGAGTTCAGTTCATATTCTAAACATTATTGAATATTGAACATTCTACCAGATATAGTATTTATTAATATTGATCATGTGTCTATCATGATGTATATTATTGTTGATTTATTGCCGAGCATGCAATGGGCCATCAACTGTTGTCCAATTTTTCTGTTGTTGAGGTCTGGGTTTATTTTGTTCTGAAATTACAATGAAGCTTCAGCTGGAATAAATAGTTGGTTCAGTTCAATTTGTTGTGAATAAAATGTTAAAATGTGGAATCCGACCTGCAGCAGAATATAGGGATAAGACACGAACCATGTTTCCTTGAAGGGATTTGATTTTAAATTACAGCAGCATTCGTTGGAAAAGCAGCATGGCTGGGATTAAAATCAAAGCTCCCCATGATAAGATCTCCCTGGAAATAAATCCTTTCTTTGCTCTGAGTCTTATTGCCTGGATATTTTCTGCTGCTGGAGGACAGAAATGGAGCAAGAGAGACGTAGAGAACGAGAAAACAAAGTCTGTTTTCAGTCACCTTTTTAGAGAACATGGCGACGTGGTGGAAGTCTCTGTGACCTCCGTGTCTGATGGGCATTGTGAGGAAAATCCTGCTCAGGTCCTCCGAGAACAGCGGCTCCTGACTCTGTGGGGGAGAAACGGGGAGGCGAAACATTTTCAGCATGAATGCTTCCTGGTTTCAGATCTGTCTGTCGATGATTTTGGGCGATTCTTATCATAATTTAGCAAAATATTTGCATTGATTTTGCTTGCGGACGAGGTTTCACACAAATCTTGACATAAATCTTTAGTTTTTGCGTCATGTTGATGCTCTTTCTGCTACCTTTTAATCATTTTTCAGGTAAAACAGATTGTCTTCAACTTACATTTAGATATTTCTAATAAACACTTTAAATTGTATACTTACATAAAACTGTTAAATAATTTTAATTTCTTTATTTACCTGCCTGGTGAGCCATGTGTCTGAGGACTCTTCATGTCTCTGAAGAAGAAAAAGTAGCTTTTGTTGGCATATATGCAAGATTTAACTAAAGAAAGTAAATTTTTACAAGCAAAAATATTATAATAGAATACAATGTGCAAGTAAAGAAAAAAAAAAAGCATAATACATAAATGAAATTCGATTTATTCTCATGTATTGTTTGAATCATGCTTGAATGCATTAAAATTACACTGACATAATTTTAGGTTTTTATTTTTTTCAGAAGATTCATAAAATTAACTAGAAATATGAGGATAATACAAAAAAGTTACCATAAAAAGCACATATTTTTAAAGGAATTTGCATTTTTTTCATTAATATACGGTAGGGTTAGGGTAAACAAAAAAGAAAATACAGGACGATTAGCTCATTAAATGTAAATTAAATTATTACAGCTTTCATTTTGTAAGTTTTATTGTGCTCACTTTTATTTTTGTATTTTTTATTTTTCTTTAATTCACTTGATATGGTTTTAAAACTAACAAAAAAATGTTAGGTTTAAACCTCAAAACTCAGTTAAAGAGCTTTGCAGCACATTTTTGTAAAACTGCAAAGACATGCTTTCACCAAAGCCAGTCCTCAATAAACAAACTTTAAACATCATCAAAAAGAGATGCGTCCTTTATTTAGAAAAATATCCCTGGCATAATAAATCCTCCAAGGCTAATGAAAGTACTCGAGAAGTTTTCTGCTTTTGTTCAGATATTCATGCTAACGTCCCTGAAATCTTTGGCATGAAGGAAAAGAAATGTGACTAGAAAAATGAGCATTTCCTGTGAAAATGCCGTGTGAATACCTACTACAGAATAATTTGAAGTCAATTGCAGCAATGTAAGAAATGGGAAAAATGCCTCAAGAAAAACAGTTTGAAAGAAGTGAAAACTTTCAGTCAATTCAAAATTCCCACTTAAAGTCTTAGAAATTAGTGCTGTTTGAAAAGCTAAACTGTAAGGTCACAGCAGTTTATATGATAAAATGAGCTTAAATGCTAAAGCTG
The DNA here is from genome assembly GCA_903067055.1 of Poeciliopsis paucimaculata. Lineage (NCBI taxonomy): Eukaryota > Metazoa > Chordata > Actinopteri > Cyprinodontiformes > Poeciliidae > Poeciliopsis > Poeciliopsis paucimaculata. Next base: position 47,941 of record CAEGAD010096344.1, on the reverse strand, counting down.
GCTGAAATACTAATGAAAGCAAGCAGCAAGTTGACCTACAGTAAAATACCCCAAACAGTGTGAAAAAAACCATGTAAAAGTTGAAATTAGCGAAAATGATAAAGCTAGATAAATTACCAACGACAGCATCTAGGCTAGCACCAGCATGTTGACCTACGATATCATATTCCGTGCAATGTGACCAAACCCCCCACCCAAAAAAAAACATGTAATAGCTAAAATTAATGCAAAAGCTAAGGCTAACGACCTTTTGCTTTTGTGCTAAAGCTAGCAATAAGAGTTCCAAAAAGAAATGTTCACATTCTCAAAAGCGTGAAAAGAAACGCTCAGACCTGGTGACAGACTCCAGTTGTTGAGTCACAGACCGTCAGAAGCGAGGCGTTCTGGGGACGGTTGACCCACCGCACAGCGAGGCGTGTGTGGTTTATCCACTTCACCATGGTAATGTAGAACTCTCTGATAATCAGATAAAACAATAAGACAAAATGACTGGATGTTTTGATGCTCCCAACTCTGTACCGACGTTTACTTGTCTTCACCTGAGTCTGAGCTGATCTGGGGGATGGAGCTCCTGAGTGTTGGTAATGCCAAACAGGTTGACAACAAACAGCTTGACAGTTGGGTTCCTCTGACCGGCCTGAAGTAGAAAGCATAAAAACAGAATAGGCATGTAAGGAAGAACAAAAATTAATGGTTCAAATGTCTTGAGTCTTTCCTTATTTCTTCCCATTTTCGTTCCAAGCAGTCTGACTTTGACTAGTTCTGTGTATGTGCTAGTCAAAGTCAGACTAGTACAGTATTGTTGTCAATTGTAAAAATTTGTGATGATATGCCGCAAACGACGTGTTGGAAAGAGTAGGTGCTTCTTAAAGAGATAGAAGCCCAATTTCAAGTTTCCAAATTGCGAAGACAAATTTTTTTAAAGTTATGTTTGATATACACAGCATTTTTATGACGACAGAAGGTGCCGCCTTTGAGGACAAATAGAGCCATTTCGTAGCACTAAAATACATAATGCCTCCCATCAAAACTCTTTATATTCCCCCCCAAATTTTGTGAATAAAAAAGAAAACATCATTTATTTTGAAAATTCCAAAAAAAAAATTAGCATTTTTTTTTTTTTTTTTTTTTTTTTTTCAAAAACAGCTCGTGCACTCGTCAGTTGCCTGAGATTTTACGAACCCTTACCATTGGGTAGGGGTACTGGATTCCTCGGGGATAAGTGCTGCCAGTGAACTGCGGCAGAGCCATGTTAGGCACCAGGGTGTTGTCGATCCTCAGGAAGGCCAGCCGCTCTCCGTCAGGCGACCACCAGTGAGCCAGGTGTGAGTGGAGTATCTCCTCTGACAGAACAAAACTCATTTAAAATCCCCCTTGTTCTTTAATTGTCTGGTTAATTAGCTAAGCTGCCCCTGCAAGGAGGCTCAAGATTAGTCGAGAATAACAACCAACTGATTATATTTTGCTAAGAGAAACATAAAAGCTGAATCACCAAATGTCCGTCATCTGCCAGGTTTTTATTTTGTGCTGCTGCTTGTCCAAATCTTTCCCAGACAATCAAGAATTGCAGAGGCTTGATTGTTTTTCATAATTAATCTCTTTAGTTTGTCTCATCTGCTCTCCTGCAGTCTGAATGCCAAAAACAAAGCTTTGGAAAACTTGATTTTTCACACTAACTTGTATCCACCAATTCTGACTGCGACAAATTTCCCTCTTAAAGAGTCAATATTACGTCAAATAGATTTTTTGTTTTTTTGTTTTTTTTCAGCTTTACATTATGTTATGTTATTTACTCATCAAAACACATCTGGAATGTTGCCTTGATTTTTATTTTTTATTTTTTCATGAATGTTTGAGAAATACTTTAATCTCCCGTGGCAACCACTCAGTTGTGCAAAACGCCTGGGTGGCGCTAGCACTGCCTTTGAGGACGAACCTCCTCCTCTGAGCTGCAGTGTCTAAAGTTTTGAGCTTTCGCCTCACTGACTCTCCAACTCGGCTCCTTCAGACTAGCCAGGAGCAATTAGCAAACACCAGGTAGAATTGGGCATCTGCAGAGCTCATTATGCAAACTACTTTTAACTGAAACACAGGTGAAGACGTTGTTTAAGAGGACCAAAAGAGCAGGAATTTTTAAAGAGACAGAGGCCCAATTTGAAGGCATTAAATTACAAAGTAAGTCAAATAATATTTTATATATGTATAATTTTTTTCCACGAAGTTAACATAGTTACTTGATTGTGCTACAAAATGTCATTATGTGGATGGACAATTAATCTGCATCAAACAACCATCAAAGCCACAGTTTGCTTTGAAAGCCCAAACATCCAGAGAGCTGATCTAAATGAACCCACCTTCATACAGCCAGTCAGCTATCCCGTTGAAAACGACGCCCTCCATCCCAGAGGAGGTGATTCTCAGCGAGCTGCTCTTCACGTCTGCCTGATAGTAGATGTTGTTCTCAAATATGTAGATCTGAGGAGGAAGAGTGGACTTTATCTTTATTGCTTCGAGAAGGTGTTTGTCCACTTTGGTAGGATTTGTACTAATGCAGCTGGTTTGGCTTTGTGCTCTTAGTAATATCTGCAAACCCTAAACAGTTCATTTTACTGTTTACAAAATGTGGTAGTTTATATAAATGGTGTTGACCTGATCGTAAAGTAATATCTTGAAATAAGTTTCAAATTAAGTTTTCTTATACTCCACAAAAAGTATAAGAAAACACAACTTTTTTCTTTTTTTTTGCCCGCCTCGTTCCTCTCAATAAACTGGCTGAGCAGGACAAAATGTAGACATGAACACAAACGCACTCAGACAGAGAAGGTAAACATGCAATATATTGTTCATCTACGTCGAAGAGACTCTCTGAAGAGACGAAGAATTTATAGCAATAACTCAAGCGAGGGAAAACGAGGGAAATGTCTTACCAGCTGCCGTCCCTGCCGTCCCCAGGCTGCATGCTGGAGAACAGAGTTTTGAACCTCAGGTGGGTTCAGCTCCCATACCTCCCTGATGAAACACAAGAACATCAACAACCGCCATCTGTTTCCGCACGCAAGCAGCGACAGAGGAGCCAAAGCCGTTCCTTACCTCGTGTTGATGTTATACACAATGTACGACGCCGTGTACGAGTGTCTGTACACCTGCAACGACAGCGGAGACGATCACCAAAAGCAAACACCGATAAAGTGTCGAGGCTTTTTGATATTGGCTACTCTGAGTAAATAAAACGGCAAAAGCTAATGACCCTGAGACGTCCTAGGAAGTAATAAAGTATATGACACAGCGAAAATGCTGCATTCAAATCTTATATTTTAACTGAATCCTCGAAAGGTAAAATCTTTTAAACCTACCAATACTGTACATTATGTAAATGAATTAGTTTGTTTGCCTTATTTGGCATGTAGAAATAATTTTATGCCAATTTAAAAAATATTGTTGAGCAAATCTTCTTTGAGTAGAAATGTAAATAAACGTGTAACCTGTCACAGGTTACACGTTTATTTGTCCTAACATCATCTTTTAAAACAAGACCAAAGAAAAAAACAAAACAAGAGATCTGTAATAAACCACTAATTGTTTTTCATGAATGTTTATAGAGATTCAGAAGCCTCCATGTCATATTACATTTATTCTCCAGGTAAAATAGAAGTTAACTTATCAGAACTTCATAGAAACTTTAGCTAAACAAAAAAAGTCATAGTACGTATATTTTAAAAGTCCTCAAACAATTTTTTCCCCCCAAATGGGACCGTTGGCGCCAATTGTGCTTCAGGTAATCGCAACAAAAACAATCTTAACATTTTTTAGGTTGGTACATAGATGTAGCAGAGTTGAATTGTTCACCAAACTTCAGTGTGAGACAAAAGAGAAAGTCCACAACCACAGTAATGTTAAAACATTACTGTGACATTGCTCGCTTTTTGAGTTTGTTGATTAAAGTATTAAACTATAAAGCTGATTGACTTTTTTCCAAACTCTTGCATTCATGCTTGGCTAAAACACGTGACACTGTAATCACAAGAGCCACCAGTCAAAGTTTAAAAATCGGGTAGCATTTCTCCACTCCAGAAGGAATTTCCTGACCCTGAAAGCCATCGCTTCTGCACAGAAATGCTCAAAAGCCTCCTTTCCATAACTCCTCAATACGCCAAGCACCAAGTTAGCGACATGCACTGACACAGTAGGCAGGTCAGATTTAGTTTTCTCCGGTGTACTCTGGCTATAAAGTTGAAAAAGTGTTCGAGTCTGCACCAAATGTCAAATAGACAGATTCCTTTCAGCTGTTTTCAGTCGTACTTTTAAAATACAGGTCAAACACGGAAAATATTCGGGGAATTGGGGAGTTGTCCAACAATATAGTACCCACCGTGACCAGAGGCATTAATTCTTGAAAGCCCGTCCTTGTGGCTGAATAAAAATAATTCTGTAAAGAGTGGGCCAACATTCCAACATAGTGATGTAAAAGAGGGAAAAGCAGATGTTACCGCCAGAGCCTGCACAAGCATTAATAACATTTATGATTAGGGCCACAGTCGGTTTGGATAGTTGGAAATCGTCCTTTAGGAAAGAGCATTTTGTATTTCAGAAGGAACTGAAAGCTTCAGTAAGAGTTGATGGTCTGTTGCTAGAGCAACAAATGAAAATGGAATCTAATTAATTCAGGTGAATTTTAAGGTGCTTTCTTCCTTTCAAATGAGAGACTGACAAGCTAAGAAATTATATTGGCAAAGCAATCAGTGGAGAGCATAATGTAGAACACACACCCTTTGCTCTATCAGCTGCAGCCACATTTCCAGATAATTGATGGAAAACCTTCACCGTGGGGAGAAAGGAAAGCCCTCCTGCAGGTTGACTGATGGCACAAATATTACCGGGCACCCGGTGTTTAAACCCCCCCCCCAGAAATTATGCAAACCAAATCAGCACCTGCTCGGTGCAGGTGGTACAATTTGTTCTCAGAGGGAACTGCAAGAGCTCATGAGAGGAGCAACGGATTTATTCAGTCCTCAAAAATCCAAACTATCAGAGCAACCCTTCGCCAAAGCACAGAAATCACTTGTCAGAGAAAAGAAGCTGGCAAATATGAATAGAGACATCACAGGCTGGTATTGTGTGTGCGTGTGTGGGTGTGTGTGTGCGGGGGTGTGCGTGTGTGCGTGTGCGTATGCATATGAGTGATGGCAGCACTGGGTATTTCACGGGAGCACAATGGAAATCTGGCAGGATATGAAACAAAAGGTGAGAAGAATGGCTGATGACACCCAGGATGAATTGCAATCAAAGCTGGTGTGATTTTAATGATTAAAAAAAACCCAAAACTAAACACCAGCTGTTATGCATGGAACCTTTTATTTATAGAAATCGGCTGTAATTTGAAGCTCACCTGTTTGACATCGTATGCGAAGAGTGCAAACTTCAGATCTGGAGAGAGTGAATATTTCGCCACCTTGAAAGACACCTAGAGGTAAAGAGGCGATCATTAAAATGGGTTTAAATGCGATGAATTATGTCAGACACACAAGAAGAGATTTCACTGCAGTGAAACGCTCAAAACTATTTATCAAACTTTAAAGACTTGGAGCTCATCATTAAAGATGAATTGCCTAAGTAGCAGTGAAAACAGGCAAAGAAAAAATAAGATTCACAAAAGTTAAACAATGGGGTTGACTATTGGGAAAGGTAGAAATATTAGCTTTTAGACATGCCATTCTTTTAACAAAATCTAAATAAAATCATGCACGATTTTCAAAATTGACAATTTACAGCCTTTTCTTATGTTTGGAGAGATGTCCATCTCATTTCCTGATACCAATGAAAAAGGAAAATAAGATAGTAGACGAGGACAGAAGAGTTGAACAAAGGCAGGTAGGATGACGGATGAAAGGACTTCAGGGAACAAAAGGAGCCAACCAAATAGAGGCACAAAGAGGAGAGAGGAAAATGAGGGTGGAAGTAAAGTGTAGACATGGAAAAGACAGGAGGAACAGGCAGAAGAGAACACATAAGCAAGAAAAAACAGGGAAGGAATGGTAGATGGGAAACAAGGGGAAATGATGGAAGGAAAACACTAGGAAAGAGAGAAGTATTGGCATAAAGAAGACATGAAAGATGTTATTTAAGAAAGGGATTGAGAGTAAAATCTACAAATACTACTTTATCTTTTCTTCATGTACTCTTAGCTGGAAAACACTGAAATTAAACTCCCAAGTATTTTTTTTTTTAAATTCAAAAAAACTTTTCTTTTTGGGGCAGGGGGAACGTTTGTGTTCAGAACGAGAACCAACATGGAAAAGCAGCATTCAGCTTCTATGCACCACAAATCTGGAACAAACTTCTCCCAGAAAACCGCAAAGCGGCCGAAACACTGATTTCAGCCTTTACAGCGAGGCTAAAAACCTGTTTACCTGCTTTTGAATCATAATACACGGAATATTGTCCGCCATTTTTGATGTGTGTTGATAATTTTTAACAATGTTACTCAATACCATCGTACCGATAGCAATGGTATTGATATACTATCGATTGTATTTTTTTCTTTTTTTGGTCATCAACAATGTTTTTGTTGTTTCATCAACAATGCACAGCGTTATATCCCAGTGGTGACAAATAGATCTGAACCTAATGACAAGATACATATTTATGATGTGTACAGAGAGATCCTGATGTGTTTCTGAGGTTTAGTTCTTAGTTTACATAAATCAAGTGGGAAAAGTTCAGACACATTTCCATCTGTTGCGTCAGTTTCGGAAACAACACGTCATCTTTTCTGGAAAAGTCCCACAGCTTTGAGGAAACGGGAGTCACACTGGCTCGAACGCTCACCTCCGGCCTGGAAAGGCTTTAAAGCAAAACGTGGGTGAGACGATGACAAAAATTTTTTTTTTACAATTTGTTTCAGCGCACAAGGATTAGGGAACAGCAACAGGATTAACACGACGCCAGCAGAAAACGGCTAAATTTAACAGGAAATGTCAATTATACACTGAGCTGCAACTCAGGATGTGAATGTATATTCCTGAAGGTAACGCAGCCGAAACTATTGTGGCAAAGTTTGAGGTGAAATGGTCGGATTGTTAAAAGTTGTCTTGGTTTCACGCTCATAAATATGCTAAATAAATCTCATTTTAAAGCCATACTATTAGTTGAACTGACATTGTACATAAATCAATATCTTCCATCCTCCATTTGTGTTTTATGCCACTATATTACTCCAAGATTTAATGCAATTTCTCATTTCTTAATACCGTAAAACTGTTACAAAACTGCTTCAGCCTGCGTGGAATCAACTTTTCGGTAGTTTAAACGCAAAATGTTATTGATCCCAGTTGAAGTTTATGCACGACAGCGGCTAAAGAGCATTTTTTAGTTGTAAAAATGTGAAGACAAGAGTAATAAGATCGGTAAGAATAGCGTACAAACGTGGCGTTCTTCAAGATGACCTCTGTCTCGTTCAGGGCGAAGTTGAACCTGATGACATCACCGTCTCTGTTTCTGTACACCACCTCTGAATCTGAGAGCAAAAGCAAAAAAATACAAAACGAACATTTAAATCCAAATAAAACAACGCAGCATAACTTTGTGCTTTAAAACGTCACCTAGATTTATTGACGCGATAGACAGAAGTGATATACTTCAAATTGTTGTACCGAACAACCTTTCTTCTTCTTCTTGCAACAATTGCTTCTTCCATTTAATTGCTAATCTTTTTCCATTTTGGCATTGTTCATAGTCACCTGTAACTTTCTGATTTTCCATTATTTACATCATAAGTTCTCCCTAAGGTGCATTGCGCTTAGTTTTTCTCTTAAAAAGGGTTTGTTGTGTATCAATGTACGTTTTTGACGTTTCGTGTCTATTTTTTTAACATTTTCAGGTGCATATATCTTTTCGTTCCGGCATTGCTTTGAGAAAATTTTGGTTCCAATATAGGTTTTTTTTTTTTTTTTGTGTGTGTGTGTGTGTGTGTTTTTCACAATTCATTGTTTCTAGATCCTTAAACGTTTTGTTGCATCTGACTAACCAATGAGCGCTTCCAATAGATTACATCAAAACGCAAAATACTCACCCTAATTTCATGAACAATTTGCAACAGTACGGTACTAATTTAACAATAGAAATCAGCGAGATGAATTAAAAACCCACCAGATAATAGGAGTTATTCACTACAAAGAGTCCACCGCTCTGTTGAGTCGCAGCTTTTTATTTAACTTTTTTACCTTCTGCTTGGACTGGCCTCTCTATCCATTATAGGTTCAAACAGCAACACACACACATACAATGTCCTGGATCTGTCTCATTACGGTCCGGTCCGGCCCGGTCCTGGCTGAAGCCAGCAGCGAGAGGCTAATGATATGCAGGGAATAAAGAACAGCTGCTTCAGACAGCTGCATAGGTCATGTTCATGTCTTTTTAAGAGAGAAAACAAACAAACAGCAGATGTGTTTTTAAAAAAAAAAAATTGGTCTGTTTAATTTACACAAGAGCTGAAAGTCTCTGAGTTTTTCATAACAGTTCCATTGAATCCCAAAAATGTATATCTTCATAAAGTCAGTTTAGGTCAATAATAAGTCTTTGCAGTTTTTAAAAATATATTTTCTAAATATGCCCACATTATCACCTGTGCATTTAAATACACAGGGGCATTTTAAGCTAGCTTTACATCGTTTATACAAACGTCTTTTAGCGCCCAAAATCCCGGCCTGCATTCTTCCTGTCATATTTGACGGTGAACCGTTAAATACACACTGAAACGGGGATTAGTTTTAAACTCCCAGAGTCATTTTCCGTCTTTCTAATCCAGAAGCAGCCGCAGCAAGGCCTTTCTTCGCCTCGCCTCCTTTTGGAATCTCGGCTCTCATTTCGGAGTGAATTTGTAGCTGATTGCGGCTGAGAGAAATCACTCTCCTGCCACGCGACGGGTTCAGGCTGGGCGTGTGCACTAATGCAGTTGGAAAAAGAAATCCGAATGTGGATCCACATTTCTCAGTAAGCTGACTGGCGGCGAGGGTTATGTGAAGGACACCTCAAATTTAAATGCGCAGGGAAATGAAAGGTTTTTTGTAAAAATGCATCGTTTTTACAAAATCCTAAGTGGAGCATTTTCTCTTGTAAATCAAGGAAATGGGGGCAACATTTAACTTTGTTGCCCCATTGATGAGCCTACTAAGTTGTGTTGACAGATCCATTATCCTTGGTAATTGAGCTTTTTCAGCAGATCCTTTAAGACGGCCTGTTTCAGCTCCAAACTGGAACAGGAATTAAGCCGTCCTTAATTTCTTTGTTTTATAAGGTGTTTTGTCCTTTACAGACTTCTTCTGCTAACATTTGTCATACTAAAATTAGTCAGATTATCAAAAGCAATAATAGTATCAGAGAGGTTCCCTGGTGTAATCGCCTGTTTCGGGTCTTGCAATAATATCTCAGACTTAAAGGTGAAGGATGTAACTTTTTTATAAACAATGGTTATTTTTACATATTTGTGAAAACTGTCCCCATGTTGCGACAATACAACATGAAATAATAAAAACAAATCATCTAAATCTTCTGCCTCCTCTCTGTAGTCCTACCGCCATATGCAGAAATGCACTGCTTGGTCAGAAACAACCAATCAGAGAAAGGAAGAGGGTCTTGATAAGTGCCGTCAATCATGCTCGTGTAAGCTCTGGTCAAACTAACGGCAGAGAAAAAAAGTTACCATTACAGGAAAACTGTTTATCCATCACCATCGGTGGCCGTGCTAACTAGCTAACATGAAGCTTTTGTGACATTTTGTATGAGTTGTTGACGCGCAGAGGGAGTAATTTCCATAGATTTTCATGCAGACGTAAGGTTTGTTGTTGTATTGCAAGAAGCTTTGAGTGTGAAAATAACTATTTTCACTGGGTTTTTTTTTTTTGGAAAGGTTAGCTATTAGCGTATTATCAGCAGGCGGAGCTGTTCGAGCAACCTAACAGCAGACTGATATTCTAACAGCAGTCGGTTATTTACCAATAATATTTAGATTTTCTTACTCTTTCAATACAAGGAGCAATAGTGTTTCAGTGAAACATCCCACAATCCTCTGCTGCATCATGGTCAACCTCTGACACTCCCCAAAACAAAACACGTTGGTAATTGTTGGCTTTGCATATTAGCAGTGGTTACCTACTGAGAGCTAGTCTCGAAATATTTGCATAAAATTGTGTAAAATTGATAATAGTATTGCAGCAGAAAGAACAATTTTCTGCATCATTAAGTACTTTAAAGTGATATGTTCAGCGAGAGTGATGGTTTCAGGCTCAGTAAACTCTGCTGAGGTAGTTTGATAATTTTAGGACTCACTATTTATGCGTGAGGTTTTTCTAGTGGATTTACAGTTTCCTGGTTCTCGTCCTGCATAAGCGTCTGGATTATTCCCCCTTGTTCTCGGCTAAATCCCATTTAATCTATTCAGAACAAACAATGTAAACTTCATGAATAAATCACTCATACACAATTCAGGGGTTAGTCTGAAAACACACTGCGATTACACCGTTCCCGTGGAAACGTCAGATCACCGTAGCATCCATAATGCTGATAAGCAGGGAAACAAAGCGTTTGTTTTCAACTCTGCTTTGGTTTGATCGGCCCAATAGGTGTTGAATCAGATTCTGATGCAAACTGAGAAGAGGGTTTTTCATTCTGACCTTCACAGAAGCTGTATTTGTTCGGTCGTTTCCAAATTGTTCTGTTTTGAACTTTATCACCGAGCCTGTAGAGACTGTGATGAAGCTGCTGCTGCGTTTTCGGGTTGAATTTCCTCCAATATCAACTCCTGGGAAGACTGGAGGCTGCTTCCCGCTTGTGAATAAATCCTTTTCTCTGTAGATTTTTTGAACTTTAAAAACCTTCCCTGGTTGTTTCAGCTATAACAGTTGCTTATCTACGGTCATTGCTTTTGTGTTTACAAACTGCCAGGCTCCCACTTTCACAGGAGTGATGACAGTTTTCATAAAACAAACTGCAGACTGTCCTTTCTTCCCCTTTTCCCACTTTAATCCTATATAACATCAAGTATATTAAGTTTCGACCAACATTATTGTTTAGAGAAACAATAATGTCTTGTTAAAAATGTCAATTCAGCAAATACACACAGAACGTCCCACAAACCTTCACAATAAGAGCCCTACATGTAAACAAACTGTGGACAAACATATTTTAAAACTAATAAAATTGTTGTGGGTTCAGACTGCAGACTGTGCATCACATCATTTGATGAATTTAATAAAGAACGGTTGTTAAATCCAATAATATATTTGGCTACTACTCCTTACTAATAATTAATATGAATAAAAATGCTATACAATATTAACACGACTTGTAATGTGATGTTGATGACAACATTTATGTGTTGTATTGCCTCAGAAGATTTGCTGCAAACCAAATCTTAGTTTTGCTCTTGTTTCTGGGCAGCACTGACGTGAAATATTAATTCTAATAATGTTCCACTCTTTCAAATTTTTTATCTTTTTATTAAGACTGAACTCCGCAGGCTTCAATCTCCCAGCTTGACTCTCTTTCGATGATTACGTTTTCAAAGCCCGGCTTTGACGCTCCCACGCTGGAGATGCTTTGCGCTTGGTTTCCTGCAATTTATGAACAGCCATTTGAAGAAACGTAAGAAATCATTTCATACGCGTCCCCTGTTCTGTTAAACGTCTGCGCGGCCACTGCTGAGACCCAACTCTGATGGCGAAAATAAGTCTGAGGTTGTCAAGAAATGCAATTTCCATCGGAGGCCCGCTCGGAATTAGAGCCGCAGTGAAGCCGGAGCCGTGTCGTCCGCACCGCCTCCCGGCTTTCATCACACCTGATGGAAACTACTTTTACAGCACACAGTGCGTCAGGCTGCAATTCCCCCCATTTCATCATCAATCTCAATAAGGCAGCTAATGGGACAGCTGACCCTGTGGGGCTGAAAACAAATCATCACAACGGTGCAAACAGCTCCAGATGGGCTTCCTGCGGTTTGAGCGAAAGACGAGCTCAAAAAAAAAGAAGTTATTCATTCATGTTAATGTTGTTTTAGATGAAATGTTCATGTCTGAAGTCTAGGGAAAAAAATTACTTTTGTGTTATGATTGGTGACATAGTGATTTAGTGTTCTTACTTAAACAAGTGAACTCCTTGATGGACTCGTCCGCATCCAAACCGCTAAATGTTTTGCCTTAAAAGAAGCTAGATGTTTGGATTCTGCATAAACATTATCATTATGATTACAGAGGTCAAATTTTACGTTTGTATGTCGCTAGGTGGTCACGTTGTAGTTTGTCTGCTTTATTGTCAGAAAGGATAATAATATAGGATTTTTGATTGAAAAGTTTCTCTGTGAAACCAAATGTTTAGTTGGGGAAAGCTTTTTTGACCACACCTTTGCCTTCCACTTAACTTTTCACCAATATGTTTGGGTACAGACTGTTGACAAGAGTCTTTTCATTATTATTATTGTATAAATATTTTAAGGAAATTAGTTTTTTATTTTCCACATTTTCTATCAGTTTTTTCTTCCACTTAACTTTCCGTCAATCAGCTTGGATACTGCACGCCATAACAGCCAGCTGTTTCTAATCAATGATTCTTGAAACTACAACATCTCTGCAATATAACATTTCTGGATGAAGCGTTCTCTTTCTGTTTGTCTGATGCCATATTTAGTAATTTGGTTTTATCTGTCAAGACATCAACATAATGACCTAAATCTTAAATGTACACGTGATGTATAAAAGAAAGAGGGACGTAGTGATTTTCTACTAATTGTCAACACTACCAAAGCTCAATAACAAGGTCCAAGGGTAGAAAATCAGGAAAAAGTTTTAAGGAAGTAGCCCAGGTGTGCTAGCTTGACTTTGACAATCTTAACATGTAGATGTGCTGTGGAATTCGGTGTGTTTTGGTTCAGTTGACGAACATTGCATAGAATTGAGAAATGTTTACATGTTTTTTGTGTGTGTGTGTGTGTTGAATCCTGATACACTAGTGGAGCTGTTGTCAGTCGGTAGCCATGGCAACGGATCTGTGCGTAGCGTAACTGATGCAGAGCGATGAGAAAATGATGGAAGCGAGTATTTTTAAGTTGTTCTACTGGTTTTATGTGTTATTTTGCCTTTGCTGTGGCACACTGCACCAAATAATTAATACCTACATCTCCAGTTCTGCTGCGGCAGTTTATTTAATTTTTTTTATTTAGGGGCACTGCAAGTTTGAAAAGAGCAGTCTTCTTGCCCTTCAGCATTGTGTGCATGCGTAAAATTTCTGGATGTAAACAATAACAGAGTCCAGATAAGTAGACTTGTCCAGCTTGTTTTGTGAAGTGCCTTTACATGAGTTATTTTCTTTACAAATTGGTGCTGTATTAATATAAATTGAACCGAACAAAGTAAACTAAATGTGCCACATGAAACCACAACTTAAAATGCAAGTAGAGGGACAATCTTAAATCAACAACAGAGTTGGCATCAGAGAAAATATTGAAAAACAGCAGCGAGAGCTTCAGAAACTCCACAATGAGCAGAGAGATGATGAAAATCTAACATCCCAGGCTGCAACTGGTTGAGTTCGGTCAGTCGTGACATTAAAATGTAGATCCAGGGGAAATTAGCCCTCATAAATATATTTACCAACACGCCAGAGTGTGTCAGAGGCTCAACCATCCAATAACAAGAAGCCACAGGCTACAGACCTAGTCATTAGTATTATCTCCCTGTGAAAGGGAAGGGCTCAGCAGGCGCTGGATCTTTTGCTTCCCTTTGAGAGCAACAAGGCAATCTTTCCCCACTGTCCTGCGCTTTCCACCTTCCCCTCACCTTCTGTCCCCTTAGCCAGTCTCCACAGAGGTGCTACGGATATATTTAGCCATCAACCCGTCTGAACTCGCCACAAAGACAATAATTTAGCTGTCAAGTTGTCAAAGAAAAAAAAAATCCTGCTGCCATTTTTTAAATTGTCCTTTCTCCAATAGTTTGTCTGTCTCCCCTTTTCTTAAACAAAAAATTATTTTTTTTATTTTTTTTTTTAGACATTAACACAATTTCTCAGTGTTGTTGGAGAGCCGGTTAAACAAAACATTGGAAATTCATCCCCAATATGAGCGAGGGGAGAAGGACTTGATAAAGATCAAGGTCGAAAATATGATCTTGAGGCGTTGGCAACGTGGCCTGGAGGCAAGCTGAGGTAAGGAGTGTTCATTGTGATGCAAACCAGAAACGAGTTTGCAGCATTTCTACTGATCCCTAACAGTCTGGATCTCTTTGTTCTGTGCTTCACCTGGATGCTTGAGGTGCCAAAAATGCTCTTTTGCAGCTCGTCATAGAAATATTGCGCGTCAACAGATTGTTTTGTTTTTTTATGAATGCCATTATTGACTTCCATCTTCACCATTACCGCCTCACATTTTAACACCTTTAAAAGCCAGTTTTTTGCTATTAAAATTGTAAATTTTCTGCCAATTTCATGCACTTTAGTTCAAAGAATTGGCAATATTTCTATTGCAAATGTACACAAAATTTTGTCAACATTCCGCAAATCTCAAAAAGAACAACAACTTTGCAGTTATGGCGTTTCCATTTAATAAGAAACACAATTGAATTCACACGTGAATACGTTTGTTCACGTCATCGTCCCCCGACCACTTCCTGTCACCGTCGACTTTGCGGTTTGCGCTAGTGGCAACATCCAGATGTTGACCATGTGACTTGTGTGATTAGAAAAAAAAATTTTCCATTGCGGCTCTGCAAATAAAACACCTTATCTTAGCACCGAAAAACAAGAGTTTTGTCAGAATTGGTGTGTTTCCATTGAGCAAATTTGTTTGAAATGTCAAATTTTGCAACTATATTGTCTATAGACATGAAGCTACTAACTCGCTCTAATTGATGTTTGAGAACCTCAAGAAGTAGTAGATTCCAAGGCAGAGCCAATAATTAGAGATATTACCAAATTTTATTTTACACCTTTACACTTAATTGCAAAATTAAGAGCAACATAACTTTCTGGTTTAAACTTGTAATTTTGCAGTTTATATTAACATTTGAGGCTTACAAATAAATACTTCAATTATGGAGAGATTAAATCTTCAGCGTCATTTGGAACAAAGGAAAACATTTTTTTAAAGGTAAAATTGACTTAAAAGACACAGGAAGGCTTAGGTCTGCATCTGGAAAAAGGCGAGAAGAGGCAGGTCCATCAGAACCACAACCGGGGCTGAACATTTTAATTCCAATTTTCAGAGTTGGCTTAAAGCCTAAAACTCACCACTGATCCACCTGGCTTCCGGGTCGTGAATCTGGAACTCGGGTTGGAACAGATCCGCCACGGTCAGCTTGGACTTGCTGCTTTCTGGAGGCTCAGCTGGGAGGAAAACGAGATGCCGTGTTTCAGCTTTACGTAAAAACACTTAACTGCTAGCCAGGCACTGTAAATAATCGGAATAAGACGAATTTTAACGTACTGGGTGTGAGGACGACTACGGACAAGGTGATGAGTGAGCAGACCACCACTATGACCATGAGAGAGATGGCGATGCCCTTCCAGTTCCTCTGTGGGGGGCTGACATCCACAAACTCCTGCAAACACAATTTAAAAAATATATAAAAATACCAATAAGAATCATCAGAAAACTAATCTTTATGTCAATGACATCAAAACCCCAACGGTCAGAAACATCCATCTGTCTGGCCATGAGAGCTTTCTTCGTTTCCGGTTTATTAAACCTGAAGAGCTGCTGTATTTAATTATCACTCTGTGAATAAATCAGTTATTTTCCTTAATTTAAAGCAAAAAAAAAAAAAAAACAACCTTCCAGATGGAAGACCGGGTATTGCTTTGGAGCCATTTAGCCACAAGATAAAAGCAAATGCAGCGTAATCATCATGTCTAGACAAAAGATTGTCTACAGAAAGAGCTGCTGTTTTTTTTTTTGTTTGTTTTTTTGCTTTAAATTATATAACCTAAGATTTTGTATGAATGCTTTCAGCTCTTATTTGAAGAAGAAGAAAAAAAGCCATTGCAATCTTTCACAAGGAAGATTTAACCTGCAGTCACAACTCCTAAAAGGAAAAAAAAAAAGGAAAGAAAAGAAAAATTGTCAAAAGGATGCAGGCTTTCGGTTTAACCTCACATTCTGAAGCGGAAACCGAGCGAAGACGTGAGGTCAGGCGCGTTCGGCCCGGGGCTGTAACCGGTACCTGACACACGGCTGTTTCTAAGAGACAGAGAGATGCCGAGGAAGGAAGTGAAGCTTCGTTCAAACAGGAAAAAATGCATCCCAGAGGGAATTTTTTTTACGTTAGAAAAGAAAAAGAAAGGCAACAGAAAAAACTTGCCTCAACAACAGCTGAAATCCAACTGCAAAGAAATGGATTTCCTGTTAATAAAATCACCTTTGGGCATAATTTAGTGATATTCTA
Source organism: Poeciliopsis paucimaculata (assembly GCA_903067055.1). Taxonomy (NCBI): domain Eukaryota; kingdom Metazoa; phylum Chordata; class Actinopteri; order Cyprinodontiformes; family Poeciliidae; genus Poeciliopsis; species Poeciliopsis paucimaculata. The sequence continues at coordinate 31,517 of CAEGAD010096344.1, read as the reverse complement.
TAAAGGAATTCCTAGTTGGTCATGATTATGACCAACTATGTAGTCATATTGCATAAACTCCCTCCAAAAATCTATAAAAGTTTGTAGCTGTCACATGGCAAAATGCTAAGTTTAAAATACTAGTGGCTCTTAGGTTTGTTTGAGGAACATCAAGAAAACTGCAGCACATTTTTCAATGTCAATAGTCTGGAAGAGATATAACGGTGGTAAAATGAAAGGAATTCTCAAAAGTATAAAATAAATACAAATTCATCAAACTTGGTAATAAAGAGGCAAAATGTCCAAATGCTTCCAAGTTTCATCAGGAAATTAAAAATGAAAATTTCTCCGTCTGGATCAACGTCAAAGTCTATCCACACAGACGCCTGATCCCGGTGGTCGAGCACGGTGGTGGAGGGCTCATGATGCGGGCTGAGCACTTTGTTGTAAATGAGTCAGCCGTGAACTCCTCTATTTAACAATCGCAGATTCAAATGTGACCCAAAAGCGTTCTCCGTTAACCGTGATAAAAAAATACATTTGGTTGTTTTACCTCTTCTAAGTATGTCCCATTCCATACGATAAGTAGATCTCATCCGGTAAAAATCTCACCCAGCTAAATTAGCATCAAAATGAAAAGAAGGAAGTGAGGTTAGACCACAGCTGGCCGCCGCTCCAGCCTCAGACTGCTCCAGGCCACCATTTCAGTACATACATCAGCTAAAGGAACATCGGTTCTCAATAGCTTTTTTTTTATTTTTTATATATATATATATATATCCATGCACCCCAGGATATTTTTTTTTATCAAAGTACTATTGAGAATCTAATCGCATTTATCTGTACGAGTTTCTGCCACCTGTATTCTGCATTTTAAATTAGCTCATTTTATTATTTGATGACTTCCAAGTTCAGTTCTTTAAATCGATTTATAACATTTAATTAAGACTGCACAAAAAAAAAAAGACCAAAAAGTTCAAATGATTCACTAGGACATGCAGAGTCAATTGCAGCATGATGCAACATGGCGTCTCAAACGGTCCAAACGAATTCAAAATCTTGTAGACCTCCTCACCTGTGGTGATGCTGCTGCAAGAACTGCTGACGGAAATGACACAAAAACAACCAAAGATGACTTCCTTAACTAAATGGAAACGAAAGAAAAAAAACGGAGTCTGCATTTTTCTTTTCTCCATCCGTTCCCCTCCGTCAGCTTTGTGGACCAGTGCGTTGAAGAGGCCGCCTGTCGATTTGTTTGAGCACTGCTGCCACTGGTTGTGACTGGAGGCTCGTTTATCAGCCAAGCATGAACAGAGACACTAATACTTGAAAGTCCGACCATTATACTGACACTCCACTATTTGAGAAGTGCTAATGTAAGGGGGAAAATCTGAGTAAAAGGATGGAAATTGAGGTCTAAAGTGGTTATTCGATGACAGACGTGCTCATGCATTAAGAGTGATTACAGAGTTGAGAGCAGAAGAGTCACTCTTCCCCGCGCCGAGGATAATTGAGGCTCTTCTAACATCACTTGGTGTCGTGACAATACAACATCCCAATAATAGTTTATTTTGCCTTTTATTTCCATCTCTGAGAGCCTGGAGTCACAGTTGTAGCCATGGAACACCAGCTATTTCATTTGACATGTCAGGAAATGCGGCGCTTACGACCGAAAACAGGAATCCTGGTGAGTGTTACAGGTGTTACCCGTGCGCTTGCAATTTGAGGCAAAGCTGGGAGTTCAATTGATGAAAGTGCTTTTTAAAAAAAACAACAAAACAAAACAACAACAACAAAAAAACGGTGGTCATTTTTTAGGCATGTACTTTCTGCACTAATGGAGAAACGCATTCATTTTTAGTCATTTTTGATTTTGTGGAAAACATATCGCAGTGGTGACTCTTGTTGTTTTGCAGATGGAAATAATAATGCTAGGTCCCCCCCCCCCACTCTCCCTCCAGGACAGCTGGTTCACTGGTTCAATATTACAGGCGAAAATCCTAAGAGTGAGAAAATTTCACAGCCTCAGGGCAGAAAGAATAAGGTACACTGCCTTAAAAAGAGGAGAAGCAGGACCAAAACAAACTAAGAAATAGCAATGTCATATCAGTTGCCCGTAAAGGTCGTTGCAGATGTCAGACTTTCTGCTCCTGAGTATTTAAAGGTGTGCAGCAGGTGGCTGAGAGATCCACAATGTCATCCACGGGTCCCTGAGTAAGTTTGGACAGTTGTAGCGGTTTTTCACTGTCATTCAGTCAGACTCTGATTAAGGTCAGCTTGCTTCAGCGAAGGTAAATTCAGGAATAATAGCAATAAATGTTCTATTCTGTTCTAGATTTACACACATTTCCTTCGCAATTTGGTTCTTTCTCACCTTGTCGCTAATTTGGCGGTATGCTTAGAATCATCGTCCATGATGAGGAAACCTATTTGTACCCAAGCCTTAACTTGCTTTCTGTTTTGTGACGTACGCCCACATACTGGTTTTTTTCTCATAATGCCATCTGTTGCTGTAACCTCCATACTTCATAACTGGGATGCTGTCCTTTCATATACGCAATGTTTTTAAGGTGTTGGGATTTTTATCTGTAGCTGCGTTGCCATTCAACACACAACTGCGTTATTTGACATTTCGAAAATAAATTCACTCGACAGAAACGCTCCAATTTTGGGAAAAAAACCCTCCAGTTTGTCTGTAAAAAGTTTTGCCGCTACTTCTATACTGATTTTTTTTTTAGCAGTATAGAAATAGTTCTACCTCACAAAACTGCAAAGGAAACATTGTTTCTCATCACACAAGTCACTTGATCAACAACCGGATGTTGTCACTGCCGGAAACCATGAAGAAGAAGAAAGCAGGAAGTTGTTGGACGATCATGACGCGGCAGGTTTTTTATGATTTATCGTGCCAACAAACTTATTCACATGGGATTTTATTTGTGTTTCTTCAATGGGAGCTGCAATTGCAAAATTGTGTGGGGGTGGGGGATTTGACAATAGTGGAATATTTTTTAAAAATTTTCGCACGTTTGTAGCGGAAACACAGCCAGTGAGAATTACAAGGAGTAATTCACCAGAATTGGGTTATATTTGCATTAAACATTAAAGTTTAGAAGACATCTGAGTTTTAGATGTATATATTTAGCTGCAAATCTTTCACAATATCACTAAAATGATCAGTTAGTCATTTTTGACGTTGTAAGGAACAATTTGTTTTCAAAGAAACATTGAATGAAACATTTTCCCCATTGATGTAGCTCTTTTTTTTTTTTTTTTTTTAAACAAAGTACACCAGCAGAATCCACATCGTGAGGATAACGAGGCACAGAGCAATCTGTGTCACATGTGCAGCCGCCCAGGCGCACGGCGTTTGATCAATGAAGCAAAAGGAAGCGATTCCCACAGACACACTCGGCAGTCGGTGGAGTTTTTCTGGACACACTCGCTGAGCCGTCACCGGCTCCTCTGAAAGCATTAATTGAACACCTCGGAGCTAATTCCCGCCGTGCTCCCCGTGCGCCCCATCAGACACGGTCCGCTGCAAAAGCGTCCTCATCGGCCTCGAATCGGCAGAAAGCAAAGCAGACGATGAAGGCAAGTGTGCGTCTCAGTGTTTTGGGGTGACTGCCTTGTGTGTGAGGACACAGAAACACAGAGAAGATTTAAACCTGGCCTCAAGATTGGATGGTGGGAAGCTGGAAACGGACAGAGGTGTTCCTAACTGGACTTAGACTACAGAATAAATCAGCCGTGGGCGTTTAGCTGAACAAAGCAGAGTGGCAGATTATTATCAGAGTAACTGTGACGACTTAAAGCAAATGTAATACAGATTGATGCTGCAAGCAGGGCCAGTCAAAACATTACCGCAGCCCTGGGCAGAATTTGATCTGGGGCCACCACTTCCTGTAAACACGGTGCTGTATATTTTTCCTTTATTTCGACATTGATCCAGAAAGAAAGTGCTTTTAATGAAAAAAAAAAAAACGTTTTAATATAATTTAAAAAAACAACGTTTTTTTCCCTTTGACGACCAAGTTAAAAAACAATTATACATTTATCTAGAATTTTGTTACAATTTCCAAAATAAAAGCTGCACCTTAAATCCAACAAATGGATCTGGTTAAATGTTCAGGTCTAACAATACTGCTACAAACTAGTAACTGGCTCCAGTTAGTTTCAAAATGAAAGCTATTTCTTAAACCGACAACCTCTGATTAGTTTCAGAATTTACATGTGTAACTATGAAGAATTTCAAAATAAAAGCTTCCACTTGACTCATAAGACGATATCTATTATCTATTAAAACAAAAAGCTACTAGGTTTAAGATCCAAAGCAATTACTCAGAAGTGACACAATCACCAGTTAGATGTTTGAAATACAAGTTATTGCTTCAAACTAACAACATCTGGTGAGTTTCAAAATAAACGCAGCTGCTGTTGAGTGCCCCCTGCTGGTCTAGAGGACCTAAGATTTAACTGTAATAAATATGTAAGGAATAAGTATAATAAAAGGTCATTCATTTAAAAAAAAAAAAAAAAAAAATGTTTTTCTCCATTTAAACAGCACAACTAATTGGAAACATTTCAAGAGTTTATGAGGAAAACAAAATGTGGAAACTTATACCTGTTTTATAAATTTAAAGATTGGGCAATGATTAAAAACAATACAAATTAAGTCATAATGTTCTCTGAAGTTTAATGGAGTCAGTCTTTCTTAAAAAAAACAAAACAAAAAAAATCCCTGCAGCGCTCTCACTAAAACTGAATAAATGTTGACTTGGAGGACAGAACTAAAACTCAATATTTGCTTTTGGAATAAAAGGCAGGAAGCCATTTGGCAAAACAAGTGGGAAGAAACACACAAACATCAATCAAATTCTAAAAGAAAAGAGTATATTTATAAATGAATCCTAAACAAAAAAAGGTATGTAAAAGCATTTATATTCACATATTATATTGTCACATTCCAAAAAATAAGTCGTTATTTTCCATAAGTGATTTTTTTCTTCTTCTTCTTTTTGCTATAATTATTTTATGGCAATAAGAAGGGCTAGTTTGTTTATTTACTTAGACCATTATTTTATCAAAATAATTTGCATATATTTAAAAGGATGTATAATTTTGCCTCCACTTGCAAATCATAGTACCCGTCTATGTACTTTTAAAATAAAAGAATGATACTCCAAAATCAGCGGAAATTGAGCACAAAGTCACATAAACAAATTTTCAAAGTCATGAACAAACACAACCAAAGCCAAACTAAAGCTTTAAGCAATGAACAAGTAAGGGAGAAACACCTCAAATATCACACTGACCGTCACAATTATACCAAACAGAAACACCAAGAAAATGCCTCTTTTTCTCCTGCCTGCCTAGAATAACTCATTTTTCATTTTCTTTTTTTAAAATTTTTTTTCTTTTCTGTTTTTTTTGGAACCTGTTGAAGATCCCGTTGACAGCATATTCCTAAAATCTCATTCTGGTTGAGCTCAAAGGAGGCTGATAGCTGTGTGCCGACAGACCTTAAGGCTTTGCAGCTCGCAGACAGATCTTCCTGCGAGATAGAAAAGCGACTGGGTGTGATGCAGCAGCTGCAGCTTCCACCTGGGATTTTAAAACTGTCAATATCAAACCCCAGCTCCACTCGCAGAAGTGGAGAACACTCTTCCTGAACGCATGGTGTTGCATATTAAAATTCTACATTTAGAGAATACGCGTATTTTTTTTTTTTGTATTTGTCAAATATGTAGTGATTTATGAACCTGTAGAATGCTCATAAATAACCTCACTGACCAGATAGTGTTGCTGTATCAGTGCTTTAAGGTGACTGCTGTAATGCCTGTCTGAATGTGTGATTTTCATAAAAACAAAGAGGGCATCAGTGGCTCTACCTCGTCCTGTTGAGAGTCCTTCGGCTTTTTCCTGACCGGATCTTTAGACGCTGTCATTTCTCCCTCTGCTTCTGTCTCAATCCGCAGCCTCAATTCAGCCGTTGTCCCGGTGATAATAACATTCACAGACCTCGTCGGGGCAATTATTAAGCAGCGCAGCGTCAAGCTCTTGCTCCGCAACAGCGACTGCATCCGGTTTGAGCTTCACAATAAAAGCTTTTTTAAAAAAAATTTTTTTTTTAAATTATTTTTATTATTGTGACCGCATCTTGCGGTCATTTAAAAACAAAAAAATTAAAAACAAAGCACTGCCTGAAACCAGAGACGTAAGTTATCGCAAAATACAACCAGCAAGTACATCTGGTTACGGTTTCAAAGTAATATCACAATTATATTGGCGAAAATATGAACATATTAGACTGCCAGAGCTTGAATATTAGTTATAGAGCATTATTTGTTTAAATGAGAATGCTTTCTCATTATACCGACATGCAAAACACTTTAAAACAAGAAAACTGAGATTTTAAAAACTCGTTATAATATTTTTATCATTAAAGCCATGATAATAAAATAAGAGGTGGCAACATTAAAACTGAATGGAGAGAATCAATGAGGCCCCTCATGCTTTTAAGTTATTGCCTGTCTGTAATGAGCATATTTTTATCTCCTTAAAACGAGAAACTTTATCTTAACTTTACATAATGAATTGTGACTTGTTTCCGAGCTCTGGAAATTAAACGGTACATGCTAAATGCTAAAAAAAAAATCCCATAAAATAAAAGACGATAAATGAATTCGGTTTGTTTTAAATAAGCCAGGCTGCTTGAAATCTTCTAATTTGGAATCTGATGTAAAATAAAAGATATGATAAACAATGGACAACTGTACCTGGTGGGCTTTTCAAAATAAGAGTCGGCATGCAAGCAACAACAGGACCTGGTTTGTTTCTACAAATTCTAAAACGATTATCAAATGATAAGTAGTTAATACAATGATTGAGAAAGAAACCGGTCATTGCCGAAATAATTTAAGATTCACCTTAATTTTTCTCTGCGTAACTTCTTTTCATGGACAGCAATATAACAATTTAAAACTAACCAATGTTATATTATACTGTGTATGCTTATTGAGAATTGATTTCGGGGATTATTGTTGATCAAAAAGGATGATCTTGGTATTGGAACACCTGAAAACCAACAAAAAGCCACCAGTTCAGTTTAAACTCTCAACCTTCACTCATCGCAGCTGTTTTTTCTCCACCACTCAGATAGTCCTCTGGTACATTTCTTTGTAATCAACATTCTTGATAACTATTAACATCCTCTTCAGAGAACTGCAGTCAGTCTGTGCGACGACTTGTTATTTTTACCTCTGATGTCACGCCACTATTTCTACTGCATCACTTCAGGGACCAGGAGTCCTTCTGTGATATCTGCCGATAAAGCATCTCATCTTCTAAACGACAGGATTACGTCTCTGCATGTCACCGGAGAAGGAACGGGTCCAAGACTCCGTCCCAAATCCCCCTGGACGACAATAAGGCAGATCAGTGACCAGCTGGTCTTTACAGCTGCCAAGTGGCTGAATGCAAATAGATAGGTGTCACCAAGAACGCCCTGAAGGAAGAACGCAGACTCTTCCCCAACACCCCATCTAAAAATAACGATTCTAGCACGAGGAAGGGAAATGGAAAACCAGACAAATGAAGATGGGGGAGTCAATGGAGTACACAAACTATCCTGAGGGGGTTTTCTGTATTTGACAAGAGAATGACTTATTTCAGCTTCCGATGCCAACATGTACAAACAATTTTTAAATTTTAGGATTCCACACAGTGCACCATGAATTTATGGGTAGAAGGATTTACAGAACCCACCAGATCTGAGATGTTATGCTCTTCTATTACCTTTGAAATTTCTTTTTAGATCAGTCAAAAGAATCTCTCATCCTGGAGAGACAGCATCCTAAGTCTTCAAAAATATTCAATATTTTTATCACCTTGCCTGTTATGATTAAAATAAGTCTTCTTCTGCCTATGAAGACCTGTCTCTTATGTGAATGATCTTATTTTGATCTTGGGCTAAAGCCCAAATCTCAACCAGTAAGTATATTCTACTCTCCCACTGTGCAGCCTGTTGATTGATCGGGTTGCACAAAGAAAACGTAGTTCAGTGTCTGCTCTCATTCACAGGCATACTTGTCTTTATTAAATATGTGTCACCATTTTGAGTGTCTTTTACGCACATCAGACAGTCTCTCCTGGAAATTAAATCTAGCAGGTTCGGTTTTTCCAGACATGACCGATCGTGACGGGGACATTCCGTCGATTAGCTGATGTCAAGGCCAGGTTCGGTTGTCAGACGAGGTACGAAAGAGTGATAAAAGGATGAAAAGTCTTGGACAGCAGGAGTAATTAATCCATCCAAACAGAATGATTTAGAGTAGTGTTGTCTAACCTCAGACACAGAAGGACCGTTAAAACTCAACGACTGACTTTACTGACCTAGAATTACAAACGATAACACAAACAATATAAGTCTTCCTGGGCAGGGACTTGAACCGACAACCTGCTTGCAACGACAACGGTGCTGCCCACACTTGTTGCCGACATCGGATCTTTGTTAGCAAAGCAAAACAAGATTAAGTTAGAATTTTTGTTCACATACAAATGTCACTTGTGCGAGTACTTCTGCCGTGGAAAATCCTTCTGCCTTTGCAAAACGAGCTCGTTTCAAAAAAGTTTCTACCTCTTTCTTAAAATACTTCAGTAAGAGACTCACACCACGCTGATCTCATGACTAACAATTGCCTTGAGTGAGAAGAAACCACATTCTCTAAACAACTCGGTTGTAAATATGAGTGTTTGAGGTCGGTCTAGCAGAACAGCTCAGTATTCAGAATCTCATTGCTCTCACTTTCTGGAATTGCCAATGAACTGTTTGAAATGGTCATGCTTTGATAATTTTCTTATTTTGATGTTGCCTGACGTTAGTTTTTGTTTTTTCATAACACTTCCCACTTGGGAAAAAAAAAAATCTCCAACCAGTCTGAATTTTGTTGAACAGCTGAACTTTATTAGCAAAGGAATTCACCCCTCTATTCACACAGCCCAAACTTCACAACCAATGCATGAGTACCACCTTGGCGCCTATTAGGGTCTATCAGTTTTGTGTTGCCCAGCGTTATGCTAGAAATTGAACAGTGTGAGCCACCAACAAATATGCCACCAATGACACAGGCAGGCAGAAAAAGCATGAATACAAGGGAACGAGAACAGGGCAAAATAGCTAGCTTCAACTTTAACCTGAGCGGTTGTAGCTCTACACCCAAGAAGACCGCGGCAAATGTCACGGTTGGACAGTGGGAAAGTGACGAGGGTGTCTCGTCAACTCTTAAGTTCCCAAAACACCGGGAGGGAAAGGGGGAATACAACTTGTAAAATCGTTGGACCACGCATACGGGAAAAGCTAACACGTTAAAAATAGATGGTTCACAAACGACTTTATCGCCACCAACTGAACTAAGAGTGTAAATTTGCTCAGAATGAATGCTTCCATTGGAACCTTTTTCTGCAACACAGATGAGTCTGGAAATCGAATGAGCAGCATAGTGAGATGAAGAGGGAGAATGTAAAGACGCTTCAAAAATTCAGGAGAAAGAAAGCAAACTGTGACAGAAAGTGAAGGTGATAGAAGAAAAAAGAAAGTGAAAAAAGTGTAGGAGGAAAAGATCCTCAAAGCTTATGTTGGACTTTCTTCCTTTCACCATTAAATATTCAACAGACGGAATAAGAAACCAGATGGAAACGATCTCTATCTCTCTTTCGATGACCTTTCCTGGTGATTTGGAAGTTCGCCTCATGCCAAAGGCACCCAATCCCCCAGCAGCCGTCGCACAAAAAGCTTTACTGTTGCATCATTGCTTCAGCCGTTATCACGAAGCTCTGTGTTCTCGTCGATGCGTATTGCTGCAACTTTCATTAATCTGCTTTACAGGCTGCACAAACAGAACATTTTAGTTTATCGCCGCTACATGTTGCTTTTCTTATTACTAATGAAGAACTTAAGAGCTTCATAGCCTCCTGATTTGCAACCTTCTGTGCCTGTTTTCCTTACAGTGTGGACTTTCAAGAAAGAGCTCTGCTTAAAAACAAAGAAACATCATGGCGTACAACATAAGACAGAAACACAGAACTTATAGGAGCTGCTGTCTAACCAAAGCTGATTTACACCTGAGCATGAGGTGAAGGCAATTAACCTGCTGTCTGGGTGGAAACCCACAGGGCTCTGATCTTGGACCCACTGAGTATTGTCTTGGTGATAAGGAAGCGGGTTAATTAACTCAAAAGATTCTTGACCTTCCAGTCCTATTCTGAGGATGTGAAGACTTTGCTGGCTACTGAGGGGTTTGCTTTGATTTATTTGAAATATGGAAAAAAAACACAAAAAAAAAACCTAGCTGTTTCAGCACAAAATATTATAAGTGTAGGAAGAAAATGAGGAAGTTTATAAAAAGAGTCTTTTTTTTTTTTTTTAGCTTTTCTTTGGTTAAGATCCACTTAAAAGACCACCGAAAGTCTTAATTCTGTGTAGAGCATCAATAAATATGTAACGTATGTATGATTTTTAATATTTTAGGTGAATTACATAATTGTGTGTGAATGCGCTGGCATTTTATTTCCAGTTGCAATCAGAAACTTGGTTATATCTTAGTGAGATTGTATGTGCTGGACCAACGCAAAGCATATTTTATAAGGTACAGATTGTGTAATCTTCCTCTAGAAGTATTCATACCTTTTTCAAAGCTTCTTTGTTCCAATTCAGATTAAGTTAACACACCATGAGGGGAGTGTAGATCAAAACAGAAGTGTGTCGCATTTATATTTTAATTTATGCACAGAGATTACATAATATTTATCGCTCAAATTTGGCTGAAATGTACATTTTTTCCTGTTCAGAACATCACAAAAACCCTATATAAAATAATTGTTCCCTTTCTCCTCTATTGACAGTTGAGCTTTCAGTATATTTTGCTTACTTACAATTTAAACCATCAAAAAATATATTTTTCTTGCATTGATTAGCCAATCGATTCCAGTGATGGACTAAATAGCTGCTATTTGGGTGATGGAGCGGAACCTTAACCTTGGAAAAAGTGGGTCAGTGTTGATTTATTGACCCATTAACTGGTCTGACGCTCTGCTCGGCTAATCACCGGGGGAGACAATTAACTGAAGGGAAAATCATCTGCAATGTTCACATTCAAACAAAGACTCCTTCCTTCAGCATCCAGCTCGAACCGCAAGAGTCTTTTTTTTTTTTTTTTTTTTTTTTTGCTGTATTACGGACTCAAATATTACAACTACTGGCAAAAAGCTCAGTCAGAATCCTAAATCCTAGACTCAACTTTCAGGCGTAAAGAATGAGGGGAGAAAATATGGAAATTCATACTCTATTTTAATAAAAACCACTCAAACTGAAATATGAAACACTTTATAATTCTTGCATCACAAATGGCAGGCAACAAAAATTCACTTCCAACCAATAATGCCTTACAGAGAAACCACTTAAAACTTTTGCACTTATTACTTAGTTAATGATGATTAATAAAATGAATAAATATTGGCATTTAGATTTCTCTTCTGCCCTTTCCCTTCTCTCCTGCCATCTTTCTCCTTCTATATATTCTTCTTTCCTGATATCTGCGCTTCTTTCTTGTGTCCCACCAGCCTTCCCTTCCATCCTTCCCTCGTTTCCTTCCTCCTTGTGTCCTAAGATCCTCCGCTCGCGTCTCAAACAAACAGCCTGACACACTTTGAGTCCCGGAGGAAACCGTTTCAGCTTTTTCCAGCTTCCCGTCTCCCTGGACGTAGTAAGTCCTGCTGGGAATTTCCAAAGCAAAGCAATTTCTCGACACGTTTGTTTGAATTCAAAAGCAGCAACGCTTAATCGGCTGGAGTCGACGTGTACAATATATTGTAAGCACGCACGATGCTTTAAGTGAAACAGTAAGAACCACCGTAAAATCTCACCTCTATAAACCTGATCTCTTGGTCCATGGTTTATCCTGAAACCGCCTCCTGGCACCTGATTCCACGTAACTTTGCCCAAAAGTGCCTGCCGTTCTTTCCAGACGGACTTTTGACTTTTGTCTTGTTCTCGCCAAAAGGACGTGTGTCTTTTTGTCTTCAGGATAAACAGAAGCTCAGCACACGTGTGTGCACCAAAAAAAAAAAAAAAAAAAAAAAAATTAAATGGTGTCATTCACACGTAAAATCAGTCAACCCAGTTTCACTTGACATCAGTCTGATAGTCTAATCTGCGTCAAGGGGATTATGGTTGGCATTGTAGTGAAAGGCTCTGTTGCCTTTTCTGTACTAAAAGGCAACAGAGGAGTTCAGGTACAGCTGTTTATTGCTTTTGCGTTTCCATATTTTCTTTTGTGACAGCGCAACTGTCAGCACATACAACTCAAAGTGTAAATGATGGGCATTAGCTGCAGAATTGCTCACAGAAATGCAATATAATGAACATTAAAAGCGCACCAGCCAGTTTTAGGTTTTATGCATGGATCTAAATCCCTCAGAGACCGCATTCTCATATTTTATGTTCCAAAACAAACTCCAGCTTAAAATTTGTCAGTGTTAATTGGACGGATATGGTTTTAGGTAAGTTTGTAGTGCAGTTATGTTTATTTTAAGGTTTTGCTTATTGGAGTGAAAGAATGGACTGGTACTGAGTTCGTTTTTTGGGGGCTTTATGACAAATTTACCTGATTTCCACAAATTTACTGGTTTGTACAGCGACCAGAACCTGGGTCAACTTCCCAACTTTATATGATGGGATATATTATTCTGAGGCAGGATCCATCCATCCATCCATCCATCCATCCATCCATCCATCATGAATGGATGGACTATTGGTCAGCTTAATTTGTATAATCACCAGAGACTAAATGTTTAGAAACATTCCATCCTTTCATCAAGTCCGTCTCTGAAAGGTTCATGTGTCTTTGTGGTGTTTATCTTCAGTAAATGATGAGCTGCTATAGCTGCAAAGGTCAGACCAATATCACATCAAACTCTTCGGATCAGGAATGTGACGTCAGGCAGCTTAGGTTGTGCGAAGGCAGGAGAGAGTAAATGTTAGTAACACACTGTCTGGTACATTCCCTGTATTTCAGCTCTGGTATGCAAACGCAGTCGGATCTCTCCTTGAATCTTCCGTATGCTACGTGTGCTGTTTAGCTATGCTGGCTGCCTCCCATCACTGTGCTGGGATGTACAGGCATAGAGCAGCCTGCAGCCTCTGTAGCAATGACCTTCATCTGGGCAATTGTGTTTGAGAGCCGCCTCTAACCTGAGATGATTCCTGAGGTGGTGCTTGGCGCCAAGTGGGCCACGCTGTGACTCACTGAAACAAAAATAAAAACGCATCTGAGTAAGCAAGCAGCCTGAGACGAGACCGATGTGGACGCTTTCATCAGCAAACGCTAGAATGAAAAAAGATGAACGGGACATTTGAGAGATTAAAGGCCTTTAGTTTCTACGTTTCTTAGTTTTGGAAAGAAAACTGTTTTTGCTTTAATTTTAGGTCCCACTTTGTATATATTTCAAATCCACTTTGTTGATTCGAGAGCAAATAAAAAAAAAAAAACACTTGTGCAATGCTGCCCTCTGCTGACAAAATCTAAACATAGCAATATACACAATGAATTATGTAACAACAATCTTTAATTGTGTGGTCTCTCGGTGTGCAAAATTACCAGGTACTAAATTATTAGAAACATTCTAGTTTTACACGTGCACCATTATTTTTATATCTCTTACATTACAATGAATTTATCAAGATGTAAATAAAAAAATAATACTTTTCTGTACTCTGTCTTCTTGTTACATATTCATCATAATCTAGGAAATATTTCATCAAATTTTATACTTTTCCAAATAACAAAGAAATCCCAGAAGTGAAATTTGATGCCTCACGTAAAGCCAGGATTCTTAGGATCTGTAATCAATTTCTGCATTTTCCAAGCTGAATAACTGTGGAATAAGAAAAACAAGAGGGAATATATACACTGAATCCATATTTACTATGTTACGACCTTATTTTCAAATGGTAAATTTATTTCTTTCCTCAAAATTCTACACACAAATACCGCACCATGACGGTGTCAAAGTTTTTCCAAAAGTGTATTAAACAAATCACATTTAAGAAATTACATCCTTTCAAGTGAAGCTGAAAATCCTTGAGATGGTCCAACAACTTGGATATTAAATGGAGTCCAACTCTGGTCATTTCCGTTTATATGGAAACACACACCTGACAACATCAGGTCCCCCATTTGACAGTGCAGGTCAGAGGTCAAACACCTTTTTTGTGTTGCTTCCATATTTAATCCTTTTCTTCCTTATGTCCTACCCCCTTACATTCTGTCCTTTTCACTTCTTGTCTCCTTTGTTTCTTCCTCTTTTCATTCTTTTTTTTTTATCTCCAACCATCCATTTTCTTTATCTGCCCAAACGTTGCCACCCTCAGTGAGTCGTTCACAGATTCCCTTGTAGACACTTTTCTTTGGTTTCGAGTGTTAAAATCACACGTTGCATCTCATCGTTCGGAACCTGGTCAAAAAACTGTGTGTGAGAGATGACGAGTCACACGCAGTTTCTGACCAATCCTGGGTAAAAATGTACTTTTAATATGTCTAAATAACAGCCTTGTTGCCTTTAGGTCAAATATCAGTTGAGTTTAATGAAGATAACAAAGATTTATTGGTCATTTCTCTAATATCTGTGGCTAAGGACCTGTTTTCCTTCAGTGCCCGTCTCCACGGTAACAGATGGTGTTGACAACGTGGGGTTAGTGTTAATATTCAGTGGCTGTGATGGTTGTTAGGCACAGCAGAGGTGGCTGAACCCCAGCAGGACGGCAATCTGCTCACTTTTGCCCGTCGTCAGAATCTTATCAGTCTCTTAATCGCTCCTAAACCTCACTAACTTCTTGAAACCTCACTAACTTCTTGTATATGTTCCGTCCAAGTTGGTTCTCTAAGCCTGTATTTGACAAATCAACAAACAGAAGTTGAATTCTGGTCCACGGTGACAACCTGCTGATCCAGGATTGGCGTAAATAAAAGTAAGAAAAATTGTACTCCTTCACTCACTTTATGGTTTATCTAAAAGCTGCCACAGAATCATAGCGACACAACTTCTGGTCTCAGTAGGGAATTGGTCTTCAGCCAATAAGAAGTGTTGGATTCTTGACTGCTTTTTATCACAGCTTTGTTAAAAAAAAATAAAATAAAATAAAAAAAGTGACTGCAAAGTGGAGTTTTTCACACTCTTTGAGTCTCAAATAAAGCTCAGCAGGTGGACAAAATGTTCTGAATCTTTCCATTTATCCTGACATCTTCTTCCTTTGTAGGTATTCAGCATTCTTAAGAAGCTCTGAGCTCAAGGACGGATTTCAAACATTTTTTTTGTAGATTCAAAAAATGTTCTAAAGGAGACTTTGTCAGCAGGTCGTTGTCTATCGGACAAATGAAAGAAACATTTCAGTGTCCTTTCATTCTTAAGAGATTCTTGCTTTTTTTTTTTTTTTTTCCTTCCGACTACTGACTCACAGTGAATTCCTTTGAACAAGCACGCCCACTCCTCTGACCCTGAGCGAGCGGGATTTAACTGAGTTATACATGATAAAAATGTCCCAGAATAACAAGTTTCTTAGCAACAGCCGACTTGATCATAGCAGCAACCGAGAACAAGGAAGCAGACGAGGAGAACTAATGGCACAGAGAAGATGATAAGCCTTTCTTTATGTTTTATCGCTACCCAGGCATTAACACAGACTCGCCTTAAACCCGATGTTAGCTTTGCAGCACTCGACGGACTGACATTCATCTTTGCATAACTTCATTTTCTAGTCAAAGCTCCATTCTTCTGATATTATTATTTATTTTTAACTTTGGAAATACACAATATTGTCCAAAGTATTCACTTGTTCACTTACGTATTCACACAAATACATCTTATTCCTTATCCAGTAGATTTAATATGATGTCTGCCCCATTTTTTGCTGTAACATTTTTATTCCCTTTTATGTTTTTGTTCCATGCCACCAATTGAAGTTGTGTGCGCTTAAGGGACTTTTTGATCGTAAGTGAGGTCAGACACTGATGTTGGACAACAAGGCCAGTTTTGCACTCTAATTAATCCATGAACTCTATTGTCCACGTCTTTATGCTCTGGCATACATGCCACCTGATCTGTTCATCATTGTGCTGGTTATAAGTGAAGTATGTGCCTTGGTGCAGTTTGTCTTTATTCTGATGAGAACAGTGAACAACCACAATATACTGCTGCCCACTCAAAGTCCTGTCGCGACCGCATCATACAACTTTTCTTATCAACAAAATGAACTGATAGTTTACTTTGTTGATCCTGAAGGAGGCAATTGCTTCATTGCAAGATTTTATAGACTTTTATACAAGTGGCTGGATCAGCCGAATTTAATAGATGTGAACACTTCCAGTTATATAGACACGTCTCATGTTGTTGTTTACATCCGGAAATTTTACATATGCTCAACGCTGGAGTGTAAAAAGGCGATTCTTTTACTTGCTGCAGTAGAACAACTCAATTCAGTGCAATGCGCCTCATCTAAGGGAGAATTACACAGAAAAATCATTGGAAAAAATTCAAAACCACTTGTTTTTTCTTGCTCTGGGTCAGCAAAGCTACACACAGACTTTGTCACCATAGCAACTGACTAACCAGAGCTCCACTAGTGTATGAGAATTCAACACCAAAAAACACACAGAACAGGACATTCAATCTGTTACAGTATTAAGTTTTCAGGCTTGATGTTTATTTTGAAATTATTAATGAGTGGTCGTCTGAACGTAGCAGCGATTGATTAGCTCATTTAAAAACCAGCTCTACTAATGATCAGTCAGAGAGTTGTCTGTGAGTCGAATTTTTTTTTTTCCCCAACTGAACCGAAGCACACCAAATTCCGCAGCATAGTTACTTGTTAAAATTGTCAAAGTCAAGCTAGCGTCGCTAGTAGGTAGTAGCTTGACTACCACCTACTTCTCTCTCCCTCACTATAATTTTTTTTATTTATTAAAACTTTTTCCTGACTTGTGAAATGTGATACCCGTGGGCATTGTAGTCTTGTTGTCGTAGTGTCAAAAATTAGTAGCAAAGCACTGTCTTTCTTTTCCTTTTATAAATCATATTTACGATTTAGTGTGTTATGTTGACAACTGGACAGCTAAAACCATTGGTAGACCTCGTCGGCGAGCTGTTTTTTTTTTTTTGCTGAGACGTCGCGTAGCAAAAGGTCTATAGTGGACATTTTTATAGTCAATATTTAAAACTACAGTGAACCAAAGGTACAATTGGATCATCCAATGAACCCCTGACACAAACAGCTGCAGGAGGAAAGTTCAAATCAAAATCTTCCAAACATTATACAGCATGTAAGCCTTGCATACACCGTCAGAACCCACTTATATCACAAGAACTACTCAATAAAGTGGCGTTTTTTCTTTTTAAAGGGTTTCGTATATGTTCCCTCCCTTATCAAGACTCCCTTCTGTTAGATTACACTAGTCCGGATGTGGGGCTGCAGCAGCACACAGGATTAGACTTTGCCTCACTGTCAGTCCTCGCTTCTTAGGGATATGCTTACACTGAAGAACCACTTTGCATAAACTGCAAGCTGCAGTAAAGCCCTTTAGTCTGAAAGAGTTTTCTGTCGAGGTTTCTCTGCCTCAATGACAAAACATAAAGTAATTTTACAGTTTAAAAAAGACATTGAATTCAGGTTTTGTTGCTAAAATGTGTTTGTCACACCAACATATATGTTAAACCGGTTTTCCTCAGTGTATCAGTGTTTTGAGGCAGCCTTACAGCTCTTTTCGCAGAGCTTCAATTTGCATGCATGAGATTTAAAGGAGGAGCTTTATGTGCTACTTAGCTTTTTGTTCAAACTGTAGCTTTGCATAATTTTGGATTCACTAGTTTTAAAATGTACGCTTGAAAAAGCTCTGTATTTTAGATACGAAATGTTGCAAGAGTTGGTCTTGTTTGATAAAAACAAGAATCTTGGAAGAAACGTGAGATTTGAGGCGATGGAAAAGTCGAAGATTAGCCTCCAACCAATCCTCTTCTGTTTTTCACAAACAAGAGTACAATTACATTTGGTACAAGTGCAATTTATTTTTCCTCTGGCCAAATCTTTTCTCCAGGCCTCAGTTCTCCTTGCTTTTAATTTTCAGGGAATTGTTCCATACTTCTGACAACTTTTAATACATTTATTGAAAATGATTTTCTTAAAGGGGCAGTATTGTGTATTTTCCAGGTACACCGTGCCATTTTATAGCACAATCAAGTGTTAATTTCAGTTGTTATATATATATATATATATATATAAATTACTTGATAATCTAATACCTTGAAATTGGGCCTCTGTCTCTTTAATAAATCCTGCTATTTCTGAAACTCTGCCTTCAGGAAGTCCTCACAACATCGCTCCTCTGTTAACTCTTGAAAAATGTTTTCCACCAGCTGTTGGCTAATTGCTGCTAGCTAATCTGAAGTGGCTCCCGGGAGGAGCTGTGCCTGGAAGGCGGAGCTAGGTCCACCCAGACGTTTTCTCACGGAAGATAAAAGAATTTCTCAAACCTGCACGAAAGAATCAAAGCCACCCTCCAGGTATAATTTTGATGAGAAGGTAACATTACAACATGATGTGAAGCTCAAAAATAGTTGATTTTGCACAACACCGCCCCTTTAATTGCATGACAAAAGTGTAGGAGAAAGCAAGAAACTCAAAACATCACAAAAACATCACAAGTTAAGAAGATAAAATTAGACATCGGGCTGAGAGAATTACAATATTTCTAAGAATCATGGCCTTTAATAACATAGTATTAAATAGCTGGAAGGGAAATATTAAATTAAAAGTCAAGGTAAAAAAAAAAAAGTATTTCCACCTCAGCAACTCAAACGTAAAAATTCTGAAATGTAGTTAAGTTAAGAGGCGCAACACGATCAGATGCACCGTACCTTGCTATCTCTTAGGGGCTGAGAGTCTATCTGATGCGCCACCGATGCAGTTTGGTTCATCTTGGCTCCGCAAAGCGCTCCTCAGTGACAGCAGGACCAGAAAACAATAAAATCCTGGACAGACGCAAAGTTTCTCCTGACTTCCTTATCCGCTGGAAGTGTCACCAGACGGAACACATTTCCATCAACAATCGGTTTGCTTCCCTTTGTTTCTCTCTCCGTCTCTGAATGGTTTCCAGTGCGTTTACATCCGACTTCTCCGCTCTTTCTTTTCCTCCTCTCCGCGCGCCTACCCCCTTCTATAGCAACGATGCGCTGCTTCGCATTCAGCTGACGGGCAACTCATAAACTAGGATGTTTGCCAGCGCCTCCCACATTTGAAGACATTTCTTGATCAGAATGCAAATGTGCTCCAGGCGAAGACTTTGCCAGCGTTCGGTTTGAGCTCTTACATCCAACGCTCCTCGTGGAGATATTGACTTTGACAGACCGTCACTGTTAAAATTTGTGTTGAATTCAGCCCTTCAGTCTGTCAAAGACTCCCAATTCAAATGTGAGCTTAGGCTGGGATTTTCAATTCTTCTTATTATTATTATTATTAAACCATGTACTTTGTTAGTAAAGGTAGTATATGTTAATCTTCTATATTTCCTATTTCTCACTAAAGTTTGATAAACCTTTAGTAAGCATCATTTTTAAATAATCTAACTGCTATATCAGTAATATTTTTAATGTCTCGACTGCTTGAGAGCATTTACATCCCACATCATGTGAGCCAGTTGTTATTATTATACTTCTCAGCCTATGGCTCATATTTTAATGATTGCATCCAGAAATCAAAATCATGTGAGATGATCCAGTTCTGTTGCTGTGTTTTCTTTAGAAAATACCATTAAAGGTTCACCGTCATCAGACCTGCTGAAGCTTCCCGAAGATATTTGGTGTGAAGCAAATCTTGACACGATGCATAATTTTTAATTTGCTGTCTGAAGTTAAAAAAGGAAAAGAAAAAAATCTTCAGAGAAATTGATTAAAAAAACTAATGCACATAATTATTCTGCTTTTAGGCTTAAAATGTTCCTCAATAAACCATTTATTTGAAGTCCCTCCTTTGATTTATTTATTTTTCCTCAATAAAACAGTTCATTTCATACTGCGCTGCTTCTTGTGAAATAATGAAACGCTGTAATCGCTGTGGCACATGTTTAATTAAAGCAGCCGTGCAGAAGCGAAAGCAATCAGGACAAACACGCGAAAGCCGAGCAGTTAGTTATTATGTGGACAGTGTTTCTGAGCCTGCCGTGTGCATGCAAAACAGTGCTTCGCATAGTTTGAGATTTGAAATAGTTCTTAACGTTCTGCCTCTTCATTTTTGCTGTTTGTTGTCGTTTGGAGTCGTGTTAAAAACGTTGGGTGCCAACCTTGCGTGTCGACCCATTTCTGCCCAACTTTTTGCCTGTTTTTATCACTTTTATGTCTTTTTTTTTCTTTCTTTTTTTTTTAATCTTCTGTTGTCATTGTGTGTCTTTGCCTATGAAATATTGGTCACTAAACTTGAGCTGAGCTAAGGGTTTTGCCTCCTACAGGAGATGAGGAGAGACAGTCTGTCTCCCGTTCAAGGAGAGACAACAAATCCACGCCGTCTCTTTGTTATGACACTAAATCACTGCACAAAGTTTCAGGTGGAAACTCCATCATTGCAGAGTAATGTAATATTAAAGGGACACCTTTTTTTTTATTTTATTTTGCATTGTGACATACAGTTGAATTTCTTTGAAGCCCCTAAAAGTAAGAATTGGCTTCCTCTGCTAACTGTAAAGGCAATTCATCCCGACATTTAAAGCTTGCCGGGCAGACGTACAACTTCCACCTCTGGAGGTTTATGAGAACAGAGGAGCCATAAAAGAGTTGAGTATGCTAATAAAAGGGAACATTAAGACATCTAGTGCTCGAACTCCTCTTTCCTAATAGTATCTGTGGGTCCTCTTCCGGGTTTCAGATGTACTGGTTAAATGGTGGATTATACAGCAGTGTATTATAAAAACTGCATCAGGTTAGATAACTGAATCTGTGTGTTGTCAGAAATCTACATTACGGGCATCAAAATTCTATTTGCTTTTTCGTTCAGATAACAAAAGTTCATTCTAAATGTTTGTGCTTTATTTGTTGCTACAATTCAAATACCACTTTAAGGATAAAATGTTTATTTTTGCTAATCACGTATTACTTAAAATTTTTGTTGTCGTTTTTCTTCCTCTCATTAGAGGCCCGTTGCTTTGTTCATTTAGTGTGTGTTTAGCGCCATCTTCTGACCACAATTATTATTTTTCCCGCCGGTACTTAAACAAAAGCTAGCCTACACACTAATCTCAACAGCGACCCCCAGGTATGCGTACAGGTGACGGAAATTTAAGAAATAAAATTGACTTTTAAGTTTTAAAAAAAAAAATTAATTCATTAATTTTTTTGCCGGTGTCGGCAAAATAGAAATTCAATACAGGTTCCTTTTACACCATTTTCAATAAGCTTCACAGTCCCAATATTAAGCCGAAGCCATCTGAAATATTTACAGCAGAGTGCTGATTGTGTAATTGTATTTGTGTAATTGTGTTACTAATAGCAATTAGTAGAAATGCTGACAGAACAAAGGAAGCCCCGAGAAAAATAAGAGCAAATGTCTCATCCTCTTTGTTTAGAGCTTCCCAATAATTGCCTCTCTTGTTAGCTGTTAGCTGAACTTGCAATTTATTTATTCATTTATTTTTAGGGCGTTTTAATTTCGCTGCTTGTTTAGTTAAAGGCAAATTAGTTTTAGTTGTTTTCACTTCAGCTATCCATCCATCCATCCATCCATTTTCTTTTCACCCTTGTCCCTAACGGGGCCGGGAGTTGTTGGTGCCTCTCCACTGCGTTCCGGGCGAGAGGCGGGGTCACCCTGGACAGGTCGCCAGTCTGTCGCAGCACTTCAGCTAGCCAGCTGATTTATATACATTAGGCTAAAAGCAGCACTGTTGTCAAGAATCTTAAAATAAGCGGATCAATTTTTTTAGTGTCAAATAATCAATTAGTTTGTACACTTCAATACTGAAGATTTACTATATAACATTTCTGATTTCTTCTTGTGAAATAATTGCGTATGTAAAATACTTTGAGTACCAACCAATATTTAGAAAGCTTTTATTATTTAGTAAACAGGGAAAATATTTTTTCTGTTATAGAACATCTTTATATGTCTGCCTTAGACAATTGCTAAGGTTAATCTTTAGCTCTATTTAAAAGAAAAGCAGTTCCATTATTATTATTATTCATTAGCTATTTTTCATGTTTCTTTTCTTTTCTTTAATACTTTTCCCTAAGTAATACTAGACATCAGTAACTTTTCCTTTACAAGTTTTAGCTTTCACTAATAATTAATCATACAAACTTACAGAAGTCTTCCGCCTTTTCAAAGTACAGTTGTGACTCACTAGAAAAAGCTAAAAATGTATCTTCACAAAATTAGTTTTACTGACTGATTTATTTATTTTTTTTATACTTTCTTGTTCTGCCTATATTATATTTTGATTGAAATTTGTTCTGACGCAGTTTTAATATGTGCAGAGAACTGAAGCTTGGCAAAACATTCAGCAAAAAAAGGGCAAATGGCCCTTTTTTTGCTTTGACAAATACTGCTTTACGTTTTCATTTTGTGAAATTCATTTTGACTTCAGCATCTCGCTAATTTTAGCCAACACTCTCATCTTTAAACACACCATGCTGCCATCTGTTGAATTGGCTGGAACGACATATTTTGCTAAGATAAGGGGCCGTTGTGTGTGGGAGCTCAGTTAGTCAACCACAGTTAGTTAATCCTGTGCGAATGCAGAAAACGGCCGACTTTTTAAAAAAATATTTTAATAGTGGCATGACATAAAAATGACCTTTATTTATCACTGTTGGCTCAGGACAGTCAAAACGTAAAAATAAATACATGCAAATGAAGTCCTCAAATATAGCAATGTTTTAAAAAATAACAGATTGTTGGGTCCTGGTGAACATCATACAGTACACTCTTTACTGGAAGGTGACTCTATCATAAAATTTTTAGCCTGCTACTCCATATTTCTAGGTTCAAATTTTATATCCATCAGAAAGAAATAACTTCTTTGTGTACAAAATACAAGGTCAGTTTGTCATGTTCTCCATGAGCTTTGGGATCTTACCGATGACAGTCTAAGTAATGAGTTTCCAGCCTCATTTTCTCCAAGATCCCTGTTTTCAGGGACCCAGCCTCGAGGAGGTAGATGCCGTTCCTCCCCTTGACCTTCTGAGGCAATATCGTCTTCATCTTCATCAACCCAATTTGAGCTACGTCTCCTCGCTCTGGGAACAGGTGCCTTACGTCCTCTTACGCTCGAGCCTGTAAACATCTCATCCAGGTGGTCTTCTGTAGAAGATGGATGCAGAGGGTGAGTGGAGGCAGCTGGTTGCTCCACTGGACTTCTCCTTTCTTCAATGGTGTTCAGTTTGCTCAATGGAATTAAAGAGCGGGATGAGGAGCGTGGCGACACACCGGATGACCGCAAGCGATCCACCTCAGGAATAGCTAATGGCGAACAAATCAGCCAGTGGGAGAATTAGCATGCTTATGTACCATAGCCATTCAAAGGAGTTCCAAAGGAGATCTTGCTCACCATGACTTCGTCTTCTGAGAGGAAAAGAAGAATCCAGATTACCACCAGGTTGGAGGGAGTCGTACCTCTGAGACCTGGAGATGTTCTGTGCTGTCTGAAGGAGGCACAAGACAGAAGGATAAAGGGCAAAAGTTAACTTAGTATTTTTGTTTTCTTTGCCTTCCTCTTTAGGGAAACACAAAAGTTAAAAAAGGAGCAAAAAAAGACATAAACCTGTTGACGGAAACTCTCAGCACGGAGGCTGCGTCGAATACTCGCATGGCGGCAAATCAGAATCTCTCTGGTTTGGCTCTCATCTGGTAGACTGTATTTGTTGGTGAAAGCTGTGGTCTGGAAAACAGAATTGGTTACATTTTCAATATAAAGACAGGAATTAAGATTTAGACATTAAGAAAAAAATTATACAAAAGTTTAAAAATGTAATGGTTGTTGAGTTATTGATGTATCATCAAACAGAGATGATTCATCCAAAAAATTTCTAATTGAATACCACTCCTGAGATTTAAATTTGTTTTTTTCCAATTTTCATGCAGTACCCTTGACCTTGTTCATATGTTCAACAGATACCCTGGTAATTTTTTCTCAGTTTAAATGAATACCCCATCCATGTCCTTATTTTTCCTGGATACCCCGGTTCTTGTCTCTGTTTATAGGGTGTCCCATCCCTATTTTTGCCAAATACCCTAGATAAGTTTTTTTTAACCTTGGTCCTCAAGGCACACTACATATTTTAGGAACTTCCCTGCTTAACTACACACAATTTCTAAGTTACCGCATACCTCAGATTTGGTTGTCGTTTTTATCAGATACCCCATTCCTGGTCCCTTGTCACCGAATACCCTGGTACAACAGATACTCCGGTCCTTTCACCAAATACCCCACTCCTTGTCCCCAGTACAAAGGATACCTTGGTACTTTTACCAAATGTCATAGTCCTTGTCCCTTGACACAAATTCTTTGGTACAAAAGATATCCTAGTGCTTTTTGCCAAATACTCCAGTCCTTGACCCATTTCCACAAGAAAATGGGACAACAGGGAGAGTCCTGTGCCTGTCCTTCCCAGTTCCACTACAACTTTATTTCCTTTGTCACAGAATATTTAAGTCCTTTCAGAGGATGCCGTGGCGCATAAAAAAAAGTTAGTTGTCTAAAACTGGTGTAAAATCAATTACTCCAGAACGCAGAAGAGGATTTTTGAGAGTGTGGAAACATTTATGTGTGAAATATGAGATTGTTACCCTTTGTCGTATTCTGTACATGTTCTTAGACAGGATGTCATGCATTTTCCTAATGTCAGTGGCCTTGAACTTCTTCTTTGGCCGAGATGCCTCCTTCTTCTCATCTCTAAGGTCAAGATGAAAGCAATAGACAGTCATGAAAGCCGTGATTTATCATTACTATTATCATAAAGATGGACAAAGAGCATGGCAGCTTCCCTCTAGATGGAAAAAAGCTTGCAGTGAAATTAGATTTGGTCTGAACATTCAGTTGATGGGCTCATTAGAATATTGATTATACAGTTTCGAAGACTTGCTTAAATGTTTTCGTCTACTGTATTATCGAATTAGCCATCGCTATATTGTCCAGTTTTGAACTTGTTACTGGAAAACAACAACCGAAGTCATTATTCGCCTTAATCGGCTCTTTTCTCTAGATATAAAGGTGCATTCGCCATCAATTAAGAATGTCCCAAAGAAACTACACTTTGGTGAATGAGTTGAAAATACAGTGACATACTGTAGGGAAACAAGAGATGGAGCTGCGCTGATGTCTCCAATCTGTGTGTCTAGCAGCTCGATGGCATTTTGAAGCTCCAGCTTCTTGTACATAGAGACTATACTCGACTCAGCTTTCCGGTCTCGCAGCAGGATGCGTCTCAAAAAGCGATCGTTGAACCTTTTAAACCTTTCACATAGAGAAATAGTTCAATTTCACACTTGTATCTGCTTTTCAGGTACATTTTGGATGGTTCACACTTTAAAAGAGTCCCTACTTGTCTTTCCAGTAGTAGTGACTCCACTGTCCACACAAGTCTTCAATGCCACAAATAAGGTGCTCCATTGTCTAGAAAAACATTGAAAAAATAAAGTTTCATAATTAGTGTCCCATTTCACAAAAACACAACAATAAGAGACAATGAAATCTGCAACTCACTCTGGTATGAATCTCCACGTTGATAGTATTTAGATCTTTGTTGGTCCTTCTGATCTTTATATACTCAAGTATGGGGCGGATGCTGATGCCCTACATGAGATAAAACCAAAGTAACAGAAAGAATTTGTCTCAAGAAATACGAAGACCTTTGCATAGCTCTGAAGGAGCTTGAGCCTAAAAAAATCCATGAATATAATTAGAGAAATTAATGACAAAATAATAAGTCATTATTATTAGAAGAATACTTCTAATAGAGTGTGCCTACCTGGATGAAAACTGTGAATATGATGATGACGATTGAAGCCGTGACAAACAGTTGTCTTCTATTAATTGTGTCCCCAAGAGTGAAGGCTAAAGCGAAGCAGATTGCTCCTCTCAGGCCTCCATACGCCAAGCCGAACTGGTCCTTTAAACTGAACTGGATAGTCCGGAACGGGTTGACGATCTGAGTCAGCACCAGAATTCCTTCAAAGGAGAAGTTACCAAACGATCAATCGCCCTGATTGTTTTGAATTTGAGAAAGTTCTGGAAACTGGAGTGGGAAAGCTCCTCACCGAGTCCTCTCCACAGGAAGGCGAAGAACAGCGTGAACAGGATGAAGGCCCAGTTCCACTCATGGACAGTTGTTATGGTAACCACACCCAAGAAGAAGAAGATGAGCGTCTCGGAGATGGTGGCCAGCATCTTGACAACATGGCGAATGGTGGTGCAGGATCTCTGGGAAACATTCTCCTCCACGTAGTACTTCATCGTTATGGCGCATGTGATGATGCTGTATGAATGATAAAAGAAAAACACATTACAATCAAAGATCAGAGGATACTGGAGGTGGGAAGGGTGAGACATGTAGTGAAAGAACACCCTTATTGAGAACCTGTAATCAGTTTTTAAAACAAATGTGAAGAAATGGAAGCCAACAACCTGGGATCAAACACCAGTAAAAATGCAAACAACAAAATCTTGACCAAAATTTCAATTTCACTTGATACACATTTTTTTCTAAGCTGCAGAAGAGATTAGGAGAAAAACAAAAGAGATCTCCCCTTACTTCGGCTTAAAAGTTCCTGCTGTGTTGGGACATTTTAGACCTAATGTTAAGGACACGGTAATGACTTTGAAGGCCATTATAAGGATTTAGTGCCTTGAATTTGCTTTTTGATTTCAGTTCAATTGAAAAATTCTTCATGAAAGAAAACTAAAATTTTAGAACTCATATAATCTAAGTGTCGTCAACAAGTCGTTGTGGGTGGCTGTGTGACAGTCACATGACCGTCATGACATGCTAACAGTTCAATTTCTGGCCAGCAGAGGCAATGTTCCACAGTAACATGCCGTGGAGGCCACCATAAATTTTTGTCAAGCACTACTAATCCACTTCGTTTGCTTTTGCCACTCCTCTGTGTGGTCATATACTCAAAGCTAAAAACTAAGGAAAGGCTTTAAAGTCTTAATTTCTAATTAAATTTAAGTTATTTAATACATTTCACTCAATACGCATTGTTTCACTGTATATTTATCTATTTCATATACATCTTTAAATATGTTTTGTTTTTTTAAATATTTACTACTTTAAAAGGTAGATTTAATTGCTTAATTGCACATGTCATAATTTCATGATGTAGTTATTAAATGTTATTTTAATTGTTTTATGATCATCAATTAATGCAAGATTTACACTGATATATTTCTGTGTATATTTATTTAATTTTGTCATGCCAAAAACTTTCAGCTAGAGCCTAGAAAGGTGTAAAAAAACCCTACTTGATATGTTCTACTTTTTGGCCACTAGAGGGTGTAAGATGATAAGTTGACACGTGTGTTACACTGTATCATCATACATTTATGAAAAATGTGTTTTAAATTTTAACAGTATTAATTGTTTATTTATTATTCATTAAAAAAAAAAAACAATTAGATTAGACTGTAGTGATTATATTTTGTTACAACTCATTCTAGTGGCAATTTTATCAGAAAAGCCTTTACATCAATAGGACAAGACTCTTCATCTCGCAGATTTGTTTGTTTTTCAGTTGAACTGTACAAGATAAATAATCTGAAATCATTTATTATGGTCTTCTGTTTATGTAGCTTTAGAACTTTTAGGAACCAGAGTAGTTCCTGTTTGTGCAGGATATTGTCAAATCTTGACTTCCCATTGCCTCTTGAGACTGGAAAGTTTTGTGGAAGAACAAGTTTGTGTTGTAATGCTGAAGGAAGGAGAGAGGAAGCCCTCATGAGAGGGTTGTAAGTGGAAAAAAACAAGACAACATGCATCGGGTTTGACAGGTTTGCAGTGATAAGCAGTGAACTTACGCCAGGACGCTGGAGATGGCAAACAGCTCTGCTACCAGGTAGGACAGGTAGCTGAACATGAAGATGAACAGGGGCTCGATCTCCCGCACCCTGCTGGTGAAGCGGGAGGTGAACGCCGCCATGAAGCCAAACAGGAGCCCGAAAAGGACGCCTCCAATTCCCACAACAAAAAACCTGGCCACTCCTAGGAACACATCCACAGAGTCGACGACTGGCATGTCGGCCAGAAAGGCAAACATGCTGTAGAGGACCTGAAGTGGCAGAAAACGGAGCAGATTACTGGAAAACCACTGTTTTACTGTCATAAGAAAGCTTTCAAAAAGCCAAACAAGACGAGACATTAACCTAATTGTGTTCTTATCAAAGAACTTTTGATTAGAAAAAAAAACAAACATATTTTATTTGTTTGCTTGAGAATCTGGTGCAAACTTCCCACATGCAGTTGTAAACAATGTGCCAGCAGGGCTTGAATGCAACTTGGCTTTCAAGTGAAACTCAATAGAAACAGTCGGTATTGTTACTGAGGTTACTGAGGTATTGTTACTACACAACAAAGGACAAACTGACAGTCAGTCAGGTTAGGAAGTTTCCCTCTGAGTCACTTTGGAGCATATATTTATTGGAGGGGGCTATATGTGTATAATTTTACAATGAATTATAAACACAACTTCTTTTTTACTTCCCTTACCTTCCTGTTAACTGTGTGGTAGCAAAGAAAATTGGGATCCTGTAGAACTTTGTATCACCATTGAACTCATTTAAGTGTGTTATATTAGCCTTGTTTACATTACATGTTCTCTCAACTTTCCCATTTCAAACAAAAGGTTTGAAATGGTTTTTGCCACAGAAAAACAAAAAGTTATGGTTAAAAAAAAACTCTACAGTGAGAGTCAAAGTAAACTATAAAGTAATTTTGAGATGTCACTATCTCTTAGTTTACACACCTACACTGGTACAGGTGTAGGTGTGTCATATTCCTAAGAGAATCTAAATCATCTTTCCCATCAAGTTTGCACTCTGACTGAAAATGAACATCTCAAACTGTTTCACACCACCATTACTCACCAATATGACAGCATCATTGAAGAGACCCTCTCCAAAAATAACTATGTGGATTTGCTCATTGACTCCAACATCATCAAAGACGTTAAGAGCCGCCACAGGGTCTACAGCAGAGATGATTGAGGCAAAAAGCAAGTTTTCCTGCGGTAATATGAGCAGACAAAGAAGACCCATAAGTTCATCTACACCAACTGTTTTAGGTATGAGAAGTCTTGACAGACAATGCAAGGGTTCGATGACTGACCTGCAAAGTAATGTCTTGAAGGTTAAACACTTCAAATTGGCAGATGGCGAAGAGAGAGATGCCTATGCCGATGCTGTTCCATAGTGTTCCCACCACAGCGTACCACATCACCGTCCCAACATTTTCAAAGAACGGCCTTGTGGGTATGAAGTAGCCGCTGTCCAAAACAATGGGTGGGAGCATGTAGAGGAAGAAGACATCAGAGGAGAGAACTGCAGGGGGTTCCTCCTTTACAGAGTGCATGATGCCCCCAACTATGAGGCCGATGCAAACGAGGAGACATGACTCTGGGATCCAGATAGTGATTTTTTGGTAGATGTGGAAACCTGAATGGAATAGATAAGCAATTCAAGGGTAGACTACCGGATGATACACAATTAGTCTAACTTGCTTTTCTACCTACCAATTTTGGAGAAAGAAGCCAGCAATACCCATAAGGTAAACTCAAATGGGATTTGAATCCGACTGTAGTCCATTGTAAACACAGGAAGGTTGCCCTTCTCATCCTCTGGATAAGGCTGAGGTCCCCCAATTTCATTTGGAAGAGGTTTGACAGTTTCAAGGGTTTCTGAGTTTGTTGGTTCTGGTTTCTGGAGTTTGCATTTTCCAGTAGTGCAGCAAAGAGACAGCACAAAAATCATGCAGATGACTCCACATTTAGTTCTCATGTTCGACAAAGTAAGTCTCTCCATTTTTAAAAGTCAGAGTGGCTCAAAAGTCTTCCAAAAACATTTAAATTCATCTTAAAAATTGGGTAAGAAGTTTCTTTGATGGCCTAGATCTTGTGCAGGTCTTGGATCACTCCCGCGCAGATCTAGTTTAATTAAATGTTGGAGTTTCGCTGAAAACTGAGAGGAAAAAAAAAACAGTCCCTTCTTCCATAGTGTCACAAGAATGAGGACAGAGGTGCAAATCTGGTTTCGACTGTTGCTAAACCTGCTTCACCTATTTGCCCTACACCTACTGGGTGGAGCTGCATGTTGAAAATAACATGAAGAGGAAAACGAATCACTGTCATTGGCATGATGTAATTGGGTCGAACCTCTTGCTGTCTCAGTTAAAAAACACTCCCACGGATGAATGGCTGGGACTCAGAAAGGACTTAATTCAAGTTTTAAGGCTCACCAAAAAGAAACTTGTGTGGGGATCTGCAGTACCGTATAAAAGCCACATGATGGCAGCAGAGCAGAATTCGCAAAGCAGGACATGCATTTCCAATTTTAATGCGACTGTTACAAGTTCATGTAAAACAATATTTTCTGTGATAGATAAAGCACTTTCCTCACATGAAGCCACAAACAGTTTAAATAAATAAAATGATTAACAAGTGTCAGGTTTCTGAGTGTTTGTAGTATGCCAGCTGTACCAAAAAACAGGTTAAGCTATTGGGGAGATAAAAGCTATAACTAACAAAATTAACAAAGATCCTTCCATCCATTTTCTTCTGCTTTTTCCGGGGTCGGGTTGCGGGGGTAGCAGCTTCAGAAGGGAGGCCCAGACTTCCCTCTCCTCAGCTACTTGTTCTGGCTCTTCTGGGGGTATCCCAAGGCGTTTCCAGGCCAGCCCAGAAACATAGTCCCTTCAGTGTGTCCTGGGTCTTCCCTGGGGCCTACTTCCGGTGGGATGTGCCTAGAACACCTCACCAGGGAGGCATACTGACAGATGCCCGAGCCACCTCAACTGGCTCCTTTCGATGTGGTGGAACAGCGACTCTACTGTTGAGTTCCTCCCGGATGACCGAGCTTCTCACCCTATCTATACGGGAGAGCCCAGACACCCTACGGAGAAAACCCATTTCAGTTGCTTATATCTGCGATCTCGTTCCTTCAGTCATGACCCAAAGCTCATGACCATAGATGATCGACCGGTAAATCGAGAGCTTCGCTTTTTGACTCAGCTCTCTCTTCACCACGACAAACCGGCTGTGAACCGCTACAGCGAGAGCTGCAGATAACGACCTGATGAAGCCAATAGGACCACATCATCCGCAAGAAGCAGAAATGCGATCATAAGGGCACCAAACGGATCCTCTCAACACCTTGGCTGCCCCTGGAAATTCTGTCCATGAAAGTAATGAACAAATAAAATCTAAATAAATAAATCAAAATATATATATATATATATTTTAT